>JAGFPH010006744.1:34419-45749 GCA_018207615.1 Philaenus spumarius
GAGAAATCGTGATTTAGTAACTTTGAACCCCCCTAAGATTTCAAATTTGTTTAACTCTTTCTTAGTGAGCACCTACGGCCCTAGAGGAAGCTACATAATAAATTTCATTCCAATCCGTTCGGTGTTTCTTTTTAGTAACTTTGACAACCCAAACCCCCCTAAAATTTTGAATTTTTTAAAACCCATTATTAGCGAGTACCTATGGCCCTAGGGAAAGCTACATACCAAATTTCATTAAAATCCGTTTAAAATTAAATAAATTTTGAATTTTTTAAAACCCATTATTAGCGAGTACCTATGGCCCTAGGGAAAGCTACATACCAAATTTCATTAAAATCCGTTCAATGGTTTTAGAGAAATTGTAATTTTGTAACTTTGACCCCCCCCCAACCCCCCTAAAATTTCGATTTTTTTAAAACCTTTCTTAGCGAGAATCTATGGCCCTAGAGGAAGCTACATACCAAATTTCATTCCAATCCGTTCTCTAGGTTTTGATAAATCGTGATTTAGTAACTTTGACCCTCCTAATATTCGAATTTTTGGAAACCCTTTCTTAGTGCGCGACTAAAGCCTATAAAGAGTATTAGTGCCAAATTTCATGTTTGTAGGCCTCGTGGTTTTGGAGAAACTGTGATAAGTCAATAGTATTTGGCTTTTATGAGTATAGATAAGTTTTATACATGCTAAAATTGGTTGACAAGAATTTTAAGATTTAATTTAATTTTTATTTTAAGATTTAAAATATGATAACGAGGAACACAGAAAGCACCATATTCATAAAACTCAACTATACTGTTTTTACTATACAATAGCTCATATTAATAATCCATCTGAAAAAACAAAGATAACAAATTTGTCACAAAAAAATATAAACTTTTTATTAAAATACAAACAAAAATATCAATGATAATCTTCAGTTTGCATCATATGCTTTAGTTAAAAGTGATTCAATTATCAAAAGCAAGCTGTCAATTTTTACCTGCTGAATTAAGTATGATTAATGTTTATTGATTTGTTGTTTTAATTTTGTTTATGTTTAATTGTATATTCTAAGACCTAATATATTCTCATGATGCTTAGGCAATGGTAACATACGAGGGTTTTCGCCTTTTAAAAAATTCTATAATTTCCTCAGTCATATGTATATTTCATTACTCAAATATCACAAATTATTGTTTATATTCAAAAGCAAGGAAATCATCTCCAACTAAAGCTTTTGAAAGGGAATGGTTAATCTTTGATGCAGGAACATTTGTTAAAAATTAAATGTCCTGTGGTGAGGGCCATATTAGTTAGGCTGTATATTCTCTGTTCGTGGTGTGTGCTGTACATTTTAGTGATATTTGACAATTAATTTAAAATTAATTCTAAATCTCCGAATGACCAACTTAAAAATAATCTTAAAACTACATATATTTGAAACCTGCTTAATACGCGTTAATGAAAGGTGTTATTTCCTTACATGTGTTCTAGACAGCAAATCAGAATATGAAAACGTATTGAGTCGTTTAGCACTTCGTTAAACTAAACGACCAGGATGATATAAACATAATTAGTAGTGGAAAAGTGGTACATTTGCAATAATGTGATGCGCACTGTACCCAACTGTGCCTGTGTCGTTAAATACGGTGCATTGATTATTTAAATATAACAAAGGGTACACGAATTTACTGGGGGTTTACCTGATAAAAATTAGAACTATGGATGTTTTTTATTTTTGTTAATTCTGTATCGGATGCGATGCATCTTGACTTACTTTACCACTAAATAACCAAATCAATAATTATTATACACTCAGTTCTGCACAAATAGTTTAGTATTGTTTTTTACAGTTTCGAAATTTAATACTCTCTTATCTAAGCTAATAATAAAATGTCATTAATAACTACTTTCAAGTCTTCTGACAGTTAAATATTAACAAATACAGTATCAGTCACATATTACATTATTCAATTCAAAGAAACTACAACATATTATGTAGGGTAGTGATTGAAATTTAACTTAACAACTTTTATATATTTTTGCTCTATAAATATCTTGTAAAATATTTGTTTCATGTTTACAAAACATTTGTGATGAAACAAAACAACAAGAAGCTTTATTCGTCTTTTTTAATTTCTGTTCTAACATTATAAGTAAACATCTAAATCTAATAATAATAATAATAATAAAAATATTAAAAAAGTGATTTTTATTAAAAATCATAACTTTTAGGTTATTTTTTTTTCTTGTGTACGGAACTAGATAAAGGTACAATTTAGAAAATAAAAAATAATTATGAGTCTATCTTAATTACAACTTAAGTTATGTGTATTATAGCTAACATTGTGGAAGATAGACATTCGAAGATAGTACGTTCAAACATTCCATTTTTTTCGTTAAAAACAAACCGGACAAATTTTATTACGATAAAACATTACACATGTAATCAATATCGAAGTCAAATATTATGAAAAGATTTTGATCCTAAATGCTTTGAAGTACAAAATCAATACTTTAATTTTGTTTATGTTAATTTTCTCAGTACTTTAAACCCCCGACGCAAACAGATTAGTGTTATAAGTTTTACGCGTCTATATATATGGGTGTCTGTGTATCTGTGGATCTGTCTGTGGTATCGTTGCTCCCAAACGGATGAACTGATTTGGATTTAGTTTAGTTTTTGTTTGAAAGGGTACTTAATCAAGTGTGATCGTAGCTCTATGAGTCTAGAACATCTGTTCAGCTGTTTGGAGTTTTTTAAAAGTATTCTTTGTCCATTATAAAACAGTTTATTGTATTAGAAACTTGGAATATGTATTATTTGTAATAATGTTTCTTTCTTTAGTAAATTGCTTTTTCTGAACTTAACTTTTTTAATTTTAATAAAACTAATTGTTTAGACTAGATGTTTTGTATTTTTATTTAAAATTTGCAAGCAGGTAAATTAGGAATAAAATAATAAAATTTAAAAGTAAATACTGCAAGTTAATAATAAAATATAAGTAGAGATGTAAAAATGTAGGAATGTCAGAACCGAAGTTGAGACTAAACTTTTCTTCCGAGTTCTGAGGACGATGGAAAGTTAGAATGAATCGTAAAAGTATATCTTATACTGTTGAGATATTTGTGATTTCCTTTTATCACATTACTGGCATTGTTGTGTATTATATAGAATATAGCTTCTTATTGCAAACATAAATATCTCGCAGTGAAAATCTAGAATCGATTAACGGCAAGCATAGAGTAGTTTTAAACTTCCAAGTAAAACCTTTCAATAAAATTTACTACATTTTATAAAAACAGAAAAGAATTCACATGATGATCATTTCACATCACATAGAGATTTCACATTATTGTTTTTGAGGATCTTTTATCAAAAATAGTAGTTACTGATTCAAAAAAATGTCTACGAATAACTGAATAAATTAATTTTAAAATATGGTTTTGACATTTGTTACTTATCTTTATAAAATTATAACTGTAAGCAAATAAAATATGAGAAAGTAAATAAAATTATGTAATAACTGTGCCCTTACTACTACATATGCAATGTATATTTATCTAAATGGTATTGTTTCTAGCATAATGGAAAACCACCAAACTTTGATATTATATTAGAAGCTAATTCACTTATAAATGTTTTAAAGAATACTATTTGTCCATTTTCAAATATACGAACTGATTGCCAGAACTGATTGCCCATTTCTAATATTGTTACAAAAAGACAATGAAGCTGTTTACAATTATGCAGCAATCATTTATTAGTGGAATTTCCACTACCCAGTGTTTCTTAAAAACCAGGTATTTTGAAACGTTTAGGTTGTTTATTCTGCCCATTACATTAAGGTATATTGTTAAGTCACATACTTAAACATTGTCACTTATATTAGGTTTTCAAATCACTGAATTCTAAAATCATCTCAGAAAGGGAAACCCTCAAAATCATTTTCCAATCTAAGTTCTTCCAGTGTCAAAACACCTGAAAATTTTAACACATTTAGAACTATTATATTTTATTCCATCTCTCTTGTATTAAAATAAACTTTACTTTCAATAATTACTACTTTGATAATTTTAAACGTAAAAAAAGAATTCTACTCTTTGTTGTACTTAAACAATGCTGAAACAAAGCGCTATGTTGCAGATGTAATGCTAAGGGATTTAATTTAAACAAATATATTTCTTCCACTTTCTCTTTACACAATCCTGTCCTTGTAGTCCTTGGCAGAAAACTGTACATTGTTAAACAAATTAGATCATATATATTTTAGTTCCATTCGTATTACAGATTCGAAAGAAATATTATTGTTTCTAATTTAACTTTGTAGATACAAATGAACGACAATAATTACATTTTATACTGTACCCAAAATGCTATCACTCACAGAAAATTACAAAGTAACGGGAGTTTCGAAACTAAAGTGTAGTTTTGCAAAACTATGATAAAGTTACTTTGTTCAGTCATAGATAGGGTACAGTCTTACATACACTTTGCAAGGTATATACGAATTGAACTATATACACTTTTTCGTTGAATTGTTACTATTCAACGAGTTTAGAAAATGTTTGTTTGGGCTATTAGTTCCTTATGAAGTGCATTGCATTAACGTATTATTATAAAAAGCATGAATAGGTATTAGCCAGTGTAAGATTTCTTTTGTTAATTTTCACTGCAAAAAAGGCACACATCATCAAATCAACATCAACAAGTATAAGAGCGTCCATGTAAAGTATAACTTGGTCTAATTGTATTTTACCGATTAAGAGGTATTTTCAAAACCATAATTGTTTTGACATTTTAAAGAAGGATTCATGGGGATTTTTAAAAATAATTTAAAGTGATGTTTCGAAGGTCTGAATACATTTTATCCTATTACTAATTTCTCCAAAGTTTGGGTCTTTTCTATTTTAATCATGACATTGGCTTCACAAACATAAATAAAGATTGATCATGAATGTAGGTGATACAGTTGTTTACATTCTGTTATTTCTTATTCAGAGCTATTATCATGTGCCATTTCTTTTAAGAGAAATACGTGTAACGCTTTTTTGTCAAATTTAAATCAGTTAATTTCTTAGAGACTATTTGAAGAATACATTTTAGGTTACAATAGAAACACAAACTCAAGAACTGAAAGAACTGTTGTTTAGGAAATAGTATTTTTAATTGTCTTTACGTTGATTAATACCACACATACTTTGCAATATTTGTTAATTCTTGTACATGAACAGAATATGGACTTCTTGTAACTCTGCATTATACCTTTGCTTATTTTTAATTTTAATTAGATCATAAAATGTTATACCTTAAATATTTTTGGTATTAACAAAGTATAAAATAATACATCCTCAAAAGGCTTTTTGATTTCTTAGAATTTAAAATTGTGATTTTATAATTTTGTGTAAAGAAAGTGCTCTGTAAAAGAGACATTTTTAATTTCATCTGCCCGGTCGAACTCAAGAAAAATGCCTCTATACTCGTATTTGTATAGGACAAAAAATATTCTGTCTAAGTAAGGGTCAACTGAACTATAATTCATATTTTCTTTAAGCATTGATTTATTTTTCAATTAATAACTGGAAACATTATTTTAAAACCCTAACCAATAACAAACTGAAATAAATACTGCCGCAAAATCCAGTTTAATAAATAATAAACATTAAATCAGAAGATTTACGAGAAGTCACTGAATTATAAGCGCGCCGTTTACCCTTTATTGCAGAACATTAGTTGCTGTGACGTCATCACAAATCACAACCTCGCGGGAAATATTACTTCCCTTAATCAGTAATGTTAGCTTAGACTTCTCGTAACACATACAAAATGAGTGCAATCGTTAAACTGTTACTTTCGCTGACAACATAAAATCATACGTAAACTTTTCTGCTGTGGAATGTCAAGTTAGAAATATAAGAGGGAAATCATTTTTGCATTACCTTAAACTAAACAGAAAAATATATCTTAATTCAATAAATTTTGTGTAATAGATTGTGTCACAAAGAAGAACATTGTACAATATAAAAATCTCCAATCACAGTAAACACAGAATAAATTTAAACCGAAATAGCAAACAAAAACCTATGCTAATTTAGCAAATTATTATTTAGATTTTTTAGTATAGATTTTATGTATAGTAATTAAATTCTTTCATAGCCACATATATATTTTCTCATAGTTCAATAATAAAAAAAAAAATTCAATCATTAAAAGTTCTAAGACAAAACAGTTATTGCGCATTTGTATTTTTGTCCAACTAGTGTATTTTGTTTTGAAATTTAATGTAAACAATGAATTTCTGTAGGCCTATTTATCACCCGATTTAAAATTTTATATACATTTAAATGAAAGCATTTGGCGTAAACGATATTTCTTACAATGACCAGGATAAATATATTTTGCTAATGTGGGCTATATAACAATTGTTCTAATGTCTGCCGTTTTGATTACTTGAGCTATCGAAATAAGGAATTCATTATTAGTTTTAATTTATCAATACTTTCAAAATCTTATAACTTAAATAATGAGTTTGGCTTACTAAATATTATTTATTGTTTTTGGCTAGTTTTTACAATTTAGTAACCTTTTTGTAAACAATAAAATTGAAGAAACATTTTTTATTTCAATCGCAATAAACCAACTGTGATAGGTTAATAGATACAAACTTTAACTAACAGACAAGACTCTGGTCATATTGCCCAAGATATCACAACTACAAATTGTTAGGACGTGGTAATTAGTCGGACTGTCGGAACAAGACTGTAAAAATTGCACTCTTGGTAAAACAACTAAAACTTAGTAATTTATAAAATTGATGCAACCTTTTTTAAATTAAGTTAATTATACTGAACTTTTTGCATCGCACATTTTGCAGCTGTGAGAGAGCTTATAGACGACAGGCAAGCGTTTCATTTAGATTTTAAAGAAGTACGTAATTTAGTACCTACCATAGAGCGACTTTCAATATTTGTATATACGTAGTTTATCGTTTCATTTTCAATAGCCGGGACAAGAAGTACTATCGAAATGGTGTGTGTGGGTTTTTTTTATGTAGCTTTAAAGGATTAAATACTGGGCCATCTAATGATTTTATAGTTTCTTATCCACATTTTCCCCCCTCCTGATCAGTTTTTAAGAAATACATTAAATACTGGGATGTATTTATAAATTTAAATAAATAAGGGAAAACAACTTTGCCAATTTTCATATTATAGAAAGTTAATATAAGTGTATCCCTATTCCATTTAGTAATAATAAAAAAAGAGAAACAAAAGACAGTAAATAACGATCCCTCACAAGTCATCCTTATATTATTATGGTAACCAGGCCTTGAAAATGTTTAGTTTTTCTTTTATTCAATATTAATAACCTATGGAATTTTCTGAATATATCCATAACAAATGAATTGTATTTATTGCATTATTTATCACATATATATTCGTCTTTTCATTCTGCTTTCTCACAATCGATATTTGAATAAATATACGAACCTTATGTATTATATATAACTTATTACACTATTATCTTATTTATATAAAATATTTACCTTTCAGAACCTACTAACAACCTACTCATCAGAAGTTATGGAAGCCATTAAAACTATGTACAAATTTATTGCTAGCCCTGTATTATTGAAAAAAATTTACATGGTAAAAACAAAAATCAAAATGAATCTTTCAATAACATGATTGTTGTTCAAAAATGACTTTGTTGGATTAAGAAATTTAAAAAAAAATGCTTTTGATTCGGTTATTTCATACAGTGAAGGATTGTTGGAGAATGTAAGAGTGTTAAAAAAGTAATTTGGCTTGAGTGTTGTAAACTCTGTGGTAGGCCTAAAAGTTAAAGATCGCAAACTTGCTTGTGAAGCCGAAAAATTTACGAAAGACAAGGAAAAAATGCACGCCAAACAAGAGAAATTGTACAGAGAAGACTGATTGAAAATGAGGAAGACCAAACTAATCCTAATTATGCAGATGGAGCTCACTAAGGACAAGCAAATAAGAGTAAAATTTGTATTTGCAAACGTGTTATTCTATATTAAAACTTGTTTTACCGAAAGCTGCAATTTTACCAAACCGCTAATAAAAAATTAATTAAATTTTGCACTGAATATTGTTGTTGTAATTAGTAAAAATGAGATATATCACTGTAATATTCCTCAAAGAACAATAACAAACTGTAGCACTTTTTTACAGTTATTTTTACAATCTTTAAACCATGTTATTAAAAAAACTCATATTTTTTTTCAATTTACAACAATAATAATCCGCTACAATATTTAGTATTATTGTTGCTAAGTAACTAATAAACATGCAGTAAAAGTATCTCAGAGCTATGTGTAACACTTTTTGAGAAAATTTTACAGAACATAAGTTAAAATAACAGGGACGCATACAAAATACTACTACTAGTAATTCGGAAACACAATGTTTATAAAATGGATATGTATAAATGCTTCTATAAATTTAATTCCGACCTTTACAATTATGTTTAATGCTTTACTGAATTGTTAACCGTGTCTTTTTAAATCGCATACGCAGTTAAAGTATGTATCTTATTATATACAAACTGAACTACCACATGTTGCTAAAAACTAAACGGTAATATCATTTAGGCTGGTTTAAAAACTGACGGTGTCCGTTTATGGTAGTAAAGTAAGTATATGATAGTATGATACTATGATAGTACTATTAGTACTATTATAGTATTTTATTACCATTGCAATTAAGTATTTATCTAATTAAATTGTTTAAACAAATTAAAATCAAGACAAAAAAATCAATACACTACATTTAAATATTATAGGCCTATACAAATATATATTTTTGATTAGTCTATTACATAAAATAAGTTTCAAAATCAAATAGTTATTACTGTCGTTCTTAATGTTGAAATTTTAGAACAATGAAGATTATTTTATATTATTACAGGTTTACTTTCATATTAATCCAAAATAACTTGCTCGCAACGAATGTTGTAACACTGCACAATTTTTCACTGCACTAAACACACTACAACAAGTTTTTCCTTCTTTCTTGTTTGTTGTTTGTTATGTTCCAATATTTACTCTATGTTTTTATAGATTTTTGCAAATGTTCACTGTACAACCGAGTTGGTTCCTCAATTTATTTTTGAAATATTATGTCTGTTTACTTCGTCAAGGGCGTCCTACCTACTTTAATAGTTTCGGTTTTGGTTCGAGTGAATTGCTTATTTTATTCTGTTAATATTATTTGCTTTAAAACTATTATGACAAATTTAAAATACTGTAGCCTACTCATATAATTTGATGTTCACGGAGAAAAGCTTTGTTCTACTACAAGAAAAATATATTAGGCTCCTCACACAATAGAGATGCTGATCATTTAAAATAAATACATTCATTATAACATATGTATAAGAATACATTTAATTAATAACATTAGAAACTTAAGCAATAATTATACAAGTTTTTTTTTTTTTAACGTCCTGTTGTTTTGCACTTAAGGCTAATGAAGACTGGACCTACAGTTTTACGTGGAATCCGAACCACAGCCAACGATGTCTGTTAAGAAACCATTTAGAAAATTATTTGGGTCAATGGGAATTGAACCCGGAACTTTTCCATTGATGGTTGCCGTGACGATTGATAAAGCTTTGACGCCTAACAACCACGGCCATCGTGGCTTATTATACAAGTAAAGCTACGGCATGAACTAATCATGTTCCCGAAGTAAAATAAAATTACTAATATTAATACCGCCATAAACAAACTCTGACAATTACAATACCAACATACAATGACTGGTACTGCTTTATTTCTACTTAACGGTTTAGCAAAATGAAATAGCCAGTGTTTTTTGACATTAATAAGAAATATACATTTATTGAGTTTGGGATTTAGAAAAAAAAAAATACAATTCAGTAACACAATTTGATAAGTAGAGAGTTCAATCTTTAAAGAATCTTATAGTCCTCTGTCATAGCTCAACCGCTATGGTACTTGCCTCATAAGCAAGACGTCCCGGGTTCAAATCCCGCGGGGGACCATAAAATATTAAAAGCCCAAAAAAACATGATCGTTAGCCGAAAGGCACAAAGTGGCATGGAAAGCAAAAAAAAAAAAAAAAAAAAAAAAGAATTAACAATTTTCCATTTTATAAACAACGTATTTTCAAATTGCATATATCAGTAGTATTATTATTGTATTATTATATTGTTACCAGCTACTTATTATATTGTAGCAGTCAGGAAAACTAACCTTTGTATCCTAGTTGCAAAACTAAAAAATGACACCCCCATTATTAAACATACCCATTGTGCTTACAAGCAATATTCTAGTTATATTTGATTAATAGCATAGAGTCTTCTGTTTGTTTACTTCGCTCACTGAGTTCAACACAGTTATTGAAGTAATATTGCACACCCTTATTATTGCTTTAATAGTGTTTTTAACATATTACTTTGGGTTGAACTAAAATATGCTTTTAATTTTGTGGATTCCCCATTATCAATGATACAATTTTTTCTGACTTTCAGAAACAATTTTCATTTTATTAGTACTGGAATAGGTTTCAAAAAAATCACCATAAATTAATTATTATGTAACAGATCTTGTATTATTTGCTTTATAACACAATATGTCTCTGTTAATTAATAATATAAGCAGGACTTGTGAGGTAACGTAATTTACTGTCTTTTAAGCATCTGTATTAAAATATGGTTTTAAACTAACAGAAGGTCGATCAGACATTTAAAACGAATTTGAACCTCATACTTGAATCTGTTATCATTAGTAAATTGATAATAGTTTTTAAATCCTTAGGTATAAATTTATCTATTGCCTAAACAGAGCACCATGCATTGCCCTAATACACACGTCTACTGCTTTAATTTGGCCAATGTTCGACATAGACTTTACTGTTGTTATTTTCCTTCCCTTCCACCAGAAGTTAACAAAAGATTTCGCTGTTGTGTTAACAGAACAAATTTGAAGAAATTTGCGGAAATGGGTCTGTAACGGGTTAAAATTCAGACCACTATTTCCTCTGACATTAGTTTATTTCTGGGAAAAGGTTTATTCAGTATAAAAGATTTACGTGTCTTTCCATTAGTCTGCTGGTTGTAGTGTAATTTTGTATATTGCTGAAATTAAGTTTAATATGAGATAGTTTAATTTGAAAAATAAAATAAAGTCTTGTACTTCGCACTGGGCGAATAAAGTCAATTTACATATTGAAAATTCTGTTAATTTGTAATGCTTATTTGAATTTTTAGTTGAAATAGTATATGTACTAAATTATTAATAGTAGACCAGATGAGGAACGCAAACACAATTCCTGTAAAAAAAAAAAAAAAAAAACAGCAG
>JAGFPH010006744.1:45849-57206 GCA_018207615.1 Philaenus spumarius
ATTTGGCTAATATTGATGTTTGAAAAGGTGGTGTACAGGTTTTAAAGGCTTACTTAGTAGCAGTAAATGATTAGCTGGAGCAATAGTTATGTTTCCTCAGACTTGCCAAATGTATCGAAGGTAGTACTTAATTATTTGATAAACGCTGCTCATTTTATAAAGACCTATTCAACAGACTGCAGAATACGTGAATGTTTTTTATGTGCCTCAGTCATACTTTATAAATATTACGCACTAAAATTAGGTGACTTTCACAAAAAGGTACTAAAAGATTGTTTAAACCAAAACATACTTTTAAAATGTTTTTAAGATCATCTTTTAAAACCGAGGTCTACATTTAGAGGAGTGAGTGGCTATAACAACTTACTTTACTTGTCTGAAGATTAATTAGAAACTAAATAAATAATATTTAATTTTAAAACAGTTCCAATTCCATCTTTAAGTTGTCCGTCAAAATCCAATATATCATCAAGAAAAACTAATAACCTCTAAGTAAAAGAGATTTAAAATTTACAAAACATCTAACTTGATCGGTAAAAAAATCACAGAAATATATAATAACTTTGTTTTTTTTAAACAGATTAAAGAAATGTAACAAGCAGAGTTTTATTCGTAACTTCTTAACCGACTGACTTGAAATTTGCATAGTGCTATAACTCTGATGATTATAAATAATATGTTTGGTTTTGAATACAAACCCTTAAAAGTAATGGATTTGATTATGCAATTTATTCCTCATTGCAATATCTTAGAGGTCCGCTGTTAAAATTGCCTATATACAGGGTGGAACAAAGTTAGTGTTAAACTTTTTATGTTTATAAAGTATGCACTAAATGTAGTAAAACTGTATACTTAAACATTATCTATTCGAAAAATTGTGGACAATACAGTTATTTTTTCATATTTTTCGAAATTTTGTGCTTTTATTAAAAAAAACCTAATTTTTACAGCATTTAAAAACTCGCATTCATTTTGTAAATACATATTCGAATTCCCCATAAAATTTTCAATAATAACTACATTATTAATAATTTTGACTTAAATATTTGTTCGAAATGACGGTTGAAAGTTAAAAAAAGTTATGTTCAAGAAATTATATTTTTTTTTAAACATTCATAAACTGTATCGATTTTATTTGAGGACATTACACATATTGTTAAAAACTTTGCCATTTAAATAGCTTTAATAAAATGTACTACACTTGCGAATTTTTATATACTGAGAAAATTAGGGTTTTTTTTTATGAAAGTACCAAATTTCCAAAATTATAAAAAGATACATATTCTGTTATCCATAGTTTTTCGAAAAGGACATTTTTTAATAAACAGTTTTACTACATTATCTAGTGTCTACTTTATCCACATAAAAAGTTTAAAACTACCTTTGTTCCACCCTGTATATTTAAAAATCAGCAATTTATTATTTAAGCACTAAAATTATTGAAATCTACTTATAAACATTGAAAAATTGCTAATTACTAATACCAAATCAGTAGTTAATACAAATTATTACTAAATATTTGCCATTGTTGCCGCTTCGAGAAAAGTAGTAATACTTTTATGTGTTTCACTGCTAATTACTCGTATTATTGACAGGTAAAGAATATTTTTTGCAAGGCTAAGTCCTGTAAGTACCACAAACACTTTAAAATTAAATAAAATAAATTAAAACAATTCAATAAGGTAGATCGAAAGAAATTTTAATTTTAAGAACAAACGAAACTATGATCGTAAGCAAAGAGGAAGTCAAACAGGAAACCGGGAGTCAGGTTTCTAAAATTAGAACGAACTATGGAACCTGTTGATGATGCATCCACAAATTAATACAGGCATAAAAAACCGTAAAATACGGGCAAATTGACAGCCAATCAAATGGTCTAATTTCAAAAATCAACCAATGGCATAAGAAGTAAAACACGCTTCGAAAAATAGAGGTGGGAAAGGAATAGAATTAATGCAAGAGAGTCATTGTGTTCATTTTAGGGGAACAACATCGTTTTAAAAAATTGTTTGGATAAATGCAACACCATTTCAACATTACAAAAAAAGTTAAAGCAGTTAGTGAAAAGTGATTGTGAATCCGAGCAGAGTTTGAAAGTATATTGAGTGTGTGGGAGTAAAATAAATTAATACATTTATGTAAAGTGATGTGTGCGGGGTGGAAAAAGGAGGGAATAAAATGTGAGTAGAATAAAATTGTTTAAATAATTGTAAGACAGATTTCGAGATATAGGATTTAGAGGCAAAACCATATACACAACATTAATCTAATTATTTGAAAGAGTTTCATATTTAAAATACTAATTAATATAATACATGCAGGGGTGAGATCATTAGAATTAGTTGTACATGGGATTCATTTAGGAACACCTGAAAAGCAATTTGGGTTGATCTTGTACATGTAACTAAGGGCTTGAAATCATTAATTTTGAGGGAATTAAGTTCAAGGCGTAAATAAATGAAAATTGGTGCTTAGATTTGAAGAGTAGACATAATATTAGTTAATCTAGATACAGAAGGGGTAATTTCATGTGTTAAAAAGTGTATAGAAAGTTATTCAATAAAGTAGAATTTGTTTATTTGATTTCATGTATTAGAAGAGTTTAAAGAATATTTTTATCAAGTTGAATCATAATTGTCTAATTAAAATTAAACTGAGAGTCTGTAAATGGAGAGATTTTATAAGTCTAGTAAAACTGGATCTTACTTTTTGAACAATGTGTCTCTGTAATTATTAAAGCCTAATACTTTGGAGTACCTCTAAAACCTAGCGATATTTTGATTCCTGGCGGGAATCTAGTGGACGCCCCCAGACTGTCGAAGAACTATTAATAAAGGTAAAGTGACATCTCAGTGTAAAATACAGATAACGTTTAAAATAAGAAAATGTTACACAATAAAGAAATAATCTTACAGTACCTAACGTAAAGCAAATAAGATATTCTGAGTCAATGTTAATATTAAATGTACGAGGCTCATGCACATAATAAAACACATATAGGAGACAGTACTTATCTATTCCACACAACACATTTATCTTGGAATTATTATTCTACTGATGTAACCGAGATAAAAACTCATATGTTTACATTTACAATTTAATTTTAAGTAACAATAGACTCCAGAATAGATGTCCAGAATAGACTCGACTTAAACACAATACAAGCAGTGGTGGTATATTTTTTTACAGAAACTGATTATATCTCTTCAAACTGGTCTGTTCGCAATGGAAATTTTTTGTTTAGTTTGTAATTATGTTGTCACTCTTCGATAATTTATTGTATAATTTTTCTCTCCCATAATTATAAACTTTGACGTGTACAGCATATTTCAAAGTAAGCTGCAAAAATATTATACACCTTGACATGTATTGGGTGTTTCGAAGTAATTTGCAATTCAAAATAATTAGGCTGAGGTAAAAGTTTTGTTCAATCCCGGAAAAGATTCATTTTATGTAGACTTACATTTTTGTCGATGATATGTTACAACATATAATTACTAAAGAGAAACTATACCATCTCAGGTAACAGGTACATTCTACGCGAATAATAAAGAATAAATCACATTTTTCAAACCCCATTAATTCTTTAAACTGTTATTTCAACATAAAACTGAGATTGACAAGTTTCAAGTGTAGTAATTTATGACAATCTGGTAAATTACACAAGAACTAACTATAAATCTATATATATAAAAGCGAATTACCACTCACTCACTCACTCACTGACTCACTCATCACGATTTCTCAAAAACTATAAAACGGATTAAAATGAAATTTGGTATGTAGCTTCCTCTAGGGCCATAGGTGCTCACTAAGAAAGGGTTTGAAAAAATTAGAAATTTTATGGGGGGTTTGGGATTATCAAAGTTATTAAAATCATAATTTCAGATCTTTTATTATTATGACAATAGTGCTTTTATTATTTAAGATCTATAATATGTATATAAAAGACAAATACCACTCACTGACTGAACACTTAAAAAGAATACAATTATGTTAAAAAGACTGAAAATATCAACCACCACGGGCAACGCAGTACGGGTCAGCTAGTTATATATATAATTATAAAATAAATATCTCTATGATTTCCTTTATAAATCTATATTGGAAATACTTCTCGCTAAGCAATCATATACAATAGCAGAGACATGTGTGCAAGTACGACAAAAATGCATATACAAACGACGTATTATACACACACATAAGTAATACAAAATTGAATAATCTATATTTATATTAAAAACTTTAATGTTCATTTGTTCAAAATCTTAAATCTCTGAAAGTTCTTCATAGATTGCTTTGAAATTTTTACACAAAGTTGCATTCGAACTGGTGAACTACATACTTTTTGAAAAACAGCGAAATATTGTTTATAAAAAAACAACACAAACTATACTAAACAGTTTACAGCAATGGGAGAAAAATACTAAATACTAATTATTTGAATATGTGTATTGTTGGTACACAGATGTTTACTCGAATATTTCCTTTAACAGATGATTTCAAACTTTGAAACAAATATTTGTATTTTTAACCTAAGTTTTTCATAAACAATACCATCCGTTCAACTTAAAAATAATACAAATTATACTAAATAATTTACGGCAATGGGATCACCATAATAAATAATAATAAAATATGTTTTTTGGAGATGGCTGTTTGCTCCCATATTTTCATTATCAGCTGATTTCGAAATTAGAAACAATTATTTTTTAAATTTCTAACGTTTTAGGTTAGGTTTCCGTTTTAGTGAGGCATGAGTCTTGCTGGTTCTTTTAACCTTCATTATGACTGCGTTTATAAAATTTACGAAATCCTTTGATTTGGACACTAAAATATATTTACCATCTAAACTTTAAAGTTATTATTAATCCTACACCTTTATTAAAAAGAAAACGTAACAAATGTGTATATAAGGTTCAACGGCGTTGGCGTGGGAAGTACGCAGGGGGTCTCCCCTATTTATTTATAAAAACAGTATATATGTAATATCCATTTACTGAAATAATTCGTCTGTACATTTCAAGTTAAATGTTATGAATTGTTCAACTCAAACTTATTTCTTCACATATAACAGAGTATATAAGGATACTTTACATTGATGCATATTTTCCTTGTTGTTTCATATTTCAGCTGATATTAATGCTTTGTCTGGAAGGGAGCAATTACATCCCGAAGAACACTGGAGTCATTAAACATTTCGCCTCAAAGCGATGTCAAATTGCAGGTGTGGTGGATCAAAGACAGCATCCTATGTTTCTGACAGTTTACAAGAACTAACTTCATTTTCAAAGGTTAAAGTACGAAGCCTATTACTACTCAAACAGTTATGGCATTTACAATCGGTTACAGATTAGCCTAACTTTCAACCGTTTAATCCGGTTTTATTGTAAGTAAAAATTATAGTTACTAAAAATCGAAAGTTTTAAATATTTATAAAACAAATATTCTTTCGTCTAAAAGGTGTATTGTTGTTTATGTTAATGATAGTAGTACCTTTTGGTGGTACACTGTCATCTATGAGGGTGACGTAACATTACACTCAAAACACAAACATCAACATTATAAACCGATAAAATAACATTCTAATATTAAAACTAGACCAAACAGAAACGATTTAAAAATTGGTATTCAAACAATTTAAATTAGAGTACCTCTTGTTAAGCAATTAAATATGTGTAATATAAGTTTTTCTACGTCTGTAAGTTTTTGTGTCACATTCTCGCACTTACTTCATTTTAAAACAGTTTGTAACTAACTGTAAACATCTTGTAAATAACAATTAAAAGTTTTTGATTATTCAATTAAAACAGTAATTATAAATATATAATAGAAATCAAATTTAAATTAATCTCTACAAGATTCAATAATTCTCTATTAAATTGTATTGTTTCAATTGGATGTTTTATTTGAAAAGTTTTGAAAAAATGTTGTTTACATTCCTTACACACACACAGAGAGCCGTACAACTTATCGTGCTAATAGCAGGAGTTTCTCCACTTGGGCATTTCAAGTGTTAGTAGAAGTTGATAAGTAGACTGGCATAAAGACAAACAGGAAAGCCGGACTCATCACCATGCAGGATCTATAGTCTATACTACTGCCAAACCTATACTTACCAACCTCTAGTACACTCACTTCTTGTGACCAAGTGGAGTAGTATCTACTGTTAATCATTTTCAGATTCTATACACTAAAACGAAAATATTCAGTAAAATATTGTCTAAACCTTCAATAACTTAGCCGGTTTTCTTTTTTTTTCAAGAAACCATAACTTTAGATATGGGTAAAATGCTCGGTTTAGGCCTAGGCCTACACTTAATTTTTCTGTTCCTAAAGTCCAGTTAATGAGAGTAAACCTAACTTTTCGTTAGTTGTCTAAAACTCACAAAAATACATTTCTTCTCTGTCATGATAACATTTTAAGGGTTAAGGAGTAAATTATTATTTTTATAACATCTAAGGAAATATTTTAATCGTCAATGATAGAAAAACATTTTTACTTTAGAAAAATCATGTAGTTCTTGACTAATATCAAGACATTATGTTTTCTGTCAATAACTATGTTGAACCTTGTAACCTACGGAACCTTTGGGTCAAACATTAACCTCAAAAGTTGACGTTAACATGGCTAGTTTAACCACCATTATAACCTATTTCACGGAAGATTTTTTAACTTGATTCTTAAATTTACAACGTCTGACCTCCAAAGAACTAGCATAGACTAATACTATTAATTTAATAATCAATAGTAACTAATTAACGTGATTCGCTAGACTGTAATAATGTAACAAATGTAGCATAAATAGGCTTGGAATCGTCAAGACTCCTAATTTTAACTAAGTCATGGGATGCAAATGACTCACCAAACGGCGACCGGATCACGGCAAGGATACAATAAAATTAGTTTGACATTATAATAATTAATTGTACTCTCAATATAAATTATACAGCACTGGACAGAGCAAACTGTTTTCATTGTGGTCTAAACTGTACTCCGATCCCATACCAGCGTCTATATCAATAGTGACTAGGTTGAAGATCACGATACCTATCTCGAATGCGTCTCACTTTTGAGCTGCACCAAATTTACAACCTGTTTTGTTTAGTGTTAAAGGAGAACAATATTTAATCACTTGTAAATTTGACGTATTCTGAGATATTCTACTTAAATCTTTCTAATGGCCATCATTTTGAAAGCATACACAATACGGTTATGGTTTTTGTATAATAATTGTATAAAGTAGCATTAGATTTTCATCTCATTTGTAAAATTGTATAAACCTACTAGCTGTCCCGATCCGTCTTTGAACGGATAGTCAAATCAAAGTTAAATGTATATTAACAAAACAATGTATATAAATAAATATATTACTCTATGTATTCTTATGGGGATTTTTAGTAATTTTGACCCCCCCAAACCCTCCTAAAATTTAATTTTTTTTTTAAACTTAGCGAGCATCTAGGGCCCTAGAGGAAGCTACATACCAAATTTCATTCAAATCCGTTTGGTAAATTTTGAATTTTTGAAAACCTTTCTTAGCGAGCACCTAGGGCCCTAGAGAAAGCTAAAAAAAAATTCATTCCAATCCGTTCAGTTTTTTTTTTTTTGTTTTTAGAAACTTTAAACCTTCCAAACACCCCTAAAATTTCGAATTTTTTTAAAACTTTAAACTTTCTTCAGTGAGCACCTAGGGCCCTATAGGAAGCTACATACCAAATTTATTTCAAATCCGTTTGGTGTTTTTTAGCTTTTTCATTTTGTACTTTTTATTATCAAATTTCCATAGGAAAAATGAGCTATGCAGTGACCCTTATGGTGAGACCTAAGGTCAGGAGTGGCAAATGAGCACCGATCATGGTCCTCAGAACACGTTTTGGGGTGCCAAGAACGTTTTTTTGACTGGAAGTAACTATTTTTTGATATTTTTCCTACGACAATGAAACATTTTTAGAGTATTGTATACAAAATAAATGTAGGATATTATTCTGCACATTTTGTTTTTTATACGACCTTATAGCTCGCTTGGTTCCTCCAAAATCGATCAAAACGTAAAATACCATAAATGTACCCGGTTCAAATCCACGTGGGGTGGGGGGGGGGTTACCATGGGCCTAACGGCCAAGTTTTGAACCCTATCAGTTTTGAATCAAAATTGAACATTACCAAATTTTAAATGCTGCAAAATAGCGACAGAAATTCTGGAAATGAAAGTGCGGGGATTTTGCCGCTGGCGCCTATTGACGTTAGTCCTAGGGGTGCGCCTAACTAAGGGTTAATAACCTGTTAATCCCATCTACTAGGCCTACTGTAACAATAAAATGGTCAACAAAACTAATCACAAGTTCAGTTATTTCAGAGCTGATGTTAAATGCATAACGTCCGAAATAGTTATAAACAATTGCTTCTGATTCTTTTAAATAGTCTTCAAATGTTATATAATTTTTGCAGATAAATTTACATAAAACTTGCAGGACTGAAATGATTCGGCAAAATCTCTTCTAAAATGTGTTTATTATTCTTATAAACACATTTTAAAAGGAGACACACTATAAGATATTTTGTAAATACATTAGTGAATATTGATCAATTATCTGTTTTACAATACAATAATACACTTTAGTAGAGTCAGAGTAAATTTATATTTTGATATCAACAAAGTATATTTCGTGTTTTAGAATTTTGAAAAATACTGTATGATAAAATAAACAGAGTTTTGCCCTTAAGTATAACGCATCGTAGTTGAGAAACATGTTGTGTTCTTATAATAGATATATTGTAAAATATATTATTCAAGTAAAATATTTGTTTAAATATTCTACTTGAGATTTAAGTAACTAATGAATATATAATCCTCTCACAGTAAAATAAATAGTTGAAAAAACAATTTCTAAACATCATTTATTATAATTAATTGTTAACTTTTGTGCTGTTTATAACTAAATGTAGTGGTATTATTAAATACATTTTTAATACAACTTTACCAGTAGTAACAATAATTTTAAAACTTAATTTACACTGGGAAAGTTACAAAATACTAAAATTTGTACAATTTCCGCGATATTTTCTAGAAGATAGGTTAACTTTATCTTATCTCTATTTTGACAGACAAACCCAGATCCTTAGAAAAACACAAGTGATCCTTCGTTTTATCCTTTGAGATAAAGACCCTTCAAACACAGGATTAAATTTGTTAGTTTCAAATTACGTTTAGTGAAACACATTTATGTATTTTCAAGAGCATAATAGAGTTTAAACCCCAATGTTCATGATAAATAAGTCAAATATGTACAAAGTTTTCTTTAAAGAACACACTTTAAATTAATTTTTTTCGCAGATTTATTATTCATCTCAGCGACCAGGGAAACTGTAGATTTGACACTGATATTGCTTGTTTTCGCCCTAACACAGCCCTACACCTCCAAATACCCCAACTAATTTTTCTAGGCTGTAAGTCTTACTTGTACCAAGTTTGTTTAAATTGGTTCAAGAGTACCATGTACACAATCATATTCGTTTAATAAACATTTTCACCTAACGTTTTTCAAAATAAAACATGTCTAAATGAAAACTAGCAACTGTACCTAAATTATTTATGGTTGTTAGTTTTTGTTATTCCAATTCATGGTTGTCATAAAATTTTGAGGCTCAAAAATATTTACACACTATATTTCATTTCAGCTATTTCTTCTTAAAAATGTTTAGTATATAAGAAATGAAATGATTAACGTATAAATGAGTAGACTCTTAAAACTAGTTGTCCGACGTCCTAATAGCTCCTTATCGCAACCTTCATGGAACTCGGACAAAGACTCCATTGTGTTTAGTAAAGGCTCTTGAATCTATTGTCCGTAAGACTAACGACATCTTGTTCTGTTTGCTCAGTGCAAGCCAATATATTATTGTTCACTGAACACAGCCTTTAGAAGTACTGCATTTTGATTTTTAAAAGGATGTTTGAATATTTTTAATACGAGAGTTTTTACTTAATTTGTTTAACAATAATTACAAATTATTATATTATTAAGCGTGTGTAAGTTACCATAATGCGTAGGCAGTTTCATAATTACAGTAAAAAAAATATTTTATTAATGTAACGTCATATAAAAATAATATAGATGATTGTACACATGTAATTATTATTGTGCTTTAAAAAACTATTGGTATTTCAACTTAGTTAAACTTTTAGACTTCTCTATTGACTATCTATATAGTTAACCATCAATACAAAATCGGAAACAACATATAACTAACCTGTGGTTTATTTATTGAACATAATTTTTAAAGTCGCAAGAATAACAAGGTATTAAAACACATAATCAAGTTCTTAGAAAAGTTGGAAACAAACCAATAATATAAAACAAATAAAGTCAGTTTCTTACAAATCTCTCTTTAGTTTAATCGCCTGCAATTTTTAGTGAAAGTGATTTTTTTTACATATTTTTATACACACTTTCTTACAAAAAAAGTTAGTAAAATTAGCATTTTTTAATTGACCCACAATAGGTACTTTTAAAACTTAAAATTTTATTATGATTTTTGTTAGTTGCATTGTCTTTTTATGTATTGAAATCTATTTAGTTTCCAGCTAAACCTAATCTATTATGTTTCATAATATTTATTATGTCCGCTATTTATAATAATTTGATGTAAACTACTTTCATTTTGCAATTTTTTAAATGTAATTGGACGTTTGTTGTTCGTTTACGGAAACAAAAAATGAGTTAAAATTAAAACGGAGTAATATTGTAAATATTTTTTTTAATGAACGGTGTAACTCATCAACGCAGTCTGGAAAGGAATTGGAAACAAGTTAACACAAACAATAATTATTGAACTTGATGTGCTAGAAAGTACACTTGATGCAGTAAAACCTGTACACAGAGTATCACAAATAATGCGTTTCTCTATTAAAATACGTTTAAACGAAAGTGTCGCGATCGTAATAACAGTTCGTTAGTTATAGTTAAACTAGCTGACCCGTACGGCGTTGCCCGTATTGGTTGGTATTTTCAGTCTTTTTAACGTAATTGTATTATTTTTAAGTGTTCAGTCAGTGAGTGGTATTTGGCTTTTATATATATAGAACTTAAATAATAAAAGCACTATTGTCATAATAATAAAACATCTGAAATTAAGATTTTAGTAACTTTGATCCCCCCAAACTCCTCCAAAAATTTCGAAATTTTTCATACCCTTTCTTCGTGAGCACCTATGGCACTAGAGGAAGCTACATACCAAATTTCATTTCAATCGGTTTGGTAATTTTGGAGAAATCGTGATTTAGTCATTTTTACCACACAAACCCATCCTAAAATTTCAAAATTTTTCATACCCTTTCTTAGTGAGCACCTAT
>JAGFPH010006744.1:58226-74547 GCA_018207615.1 Philaenus spumarius
TCCTAAAATTTCAAAATTTTTCATACCCTTTCTTAGTGAGCACCTATGGCCCTAAAGGAAGCTACATACCAAATGTCATTCTAATCCGTTCCGTAGTTTTGAAGAAATCGTGATTTAATAACTTTGATCCCCCCAAACCCCCCCTAAAATTTTGAATTTTTCCAAACCATTTCTCAACGAGCGCCTATGGCCCTAGAGAAAGCTACATACCAAATTTAATTCCAATCCGTTCAGTAGTTTTGAAGAAATCGTGATTTAATAACTTTAATCCCCCTAAACCCCCCTAAAATTTCGAAATTTTTGAAACCCTTTCTTAGCGAGCTCATATGGCCCTAGAGGAAGCTACATACCAAATTTCATTCCAATCTGTTCTGTATTTTTTTAGAAATCGTGATGAGTGATTGAGTGGTATTTCGCTTTTATATAATATATAGATTATGCTTTGCCGAATAAAATCCCGTCATTGTGGTTGAAATAGATTAGAACTGATAAATTAACTATTTGTGGTATCTATCGAGAATTGTATCAATTAAAAATATATATACAATTTCATAGGCCAAAAGGTTTTCTTGGTAAATAACCTACTAATATGCCCCATAGTTGTGCTATATATTTTTACTAAATAATAAGTACTAACATTTTAAAAAACGATTTGAGGGCCTTTTTCAGCAGTATTTTATAATTATAGTTTATTTGTAATTTGTCTGTAACTTCAAATCCCTTTGCTGCTCTTTTGCCATGGTCAAAATTGAGCAACTTTTCCCGGATGACATCGTGTATATTGTCTAATTCAAGATTGATGTATCGGGTGCTGTGTTTGGTTCAAATGGTTTCTTTGCCTAGTACTCATTGATAATTGTTCTATTGGGAAAGGTTTATCTGCCAGATTATGCACCTTAGATGTCGCGGTGAAGAAACAAGACTTGTTCTATAGTTCTATGTATTTCCTGATTTCAGGATTGCGGTGTCTGGAGTTTTATTTTACAATTTTACACTCTTTCTACTCAAAACCTAAGTATTCTTTTACGCATATTACAATAATATTATTTTGTAGGAAATATTTCTGTTTGTGTTAGTAAACAAGCAGGTTGCTTCGCATTTTACTCTAGCTTGTACGGGTTAAGGACTCGAATTAAAATTGTCCTATTTCATTAGATATAAGGGGTAATACTTAAAAATTAATATGTACCTTGCTGGCTCAATAAAAAAAAAAAATGTTTATACCTCTGCTTTGTCTATTCTTTGTCACCTCCTATAGGCCTTAGCAATTTTTGAAATACTCTGTGAACATTTAAATATAAAAAAAAACATTCACATTTATATAAAAGATATCTTTGCTTATATTACTCTACTGGTATGTGTATTTTCTAGACATGAGAAACTATCTGCAATACACATATAGTATTTTCCTGTCATATGTACTAGATTTACATTATGCTCTTGCAATTTCAGAAGTACTCTTTACATCCTAGTTGATATTTTACAAAATTCTTTATTTATAATAGAAGACAGAGGTTAGGGATTACTTTAAGTGACAAATTCAAGACCATAAACAAATTTATGAAAGCGTTCTCAAGCTGCAACAACTTTATACAACTCTATTTCTATAACAGAGTCTCTACTTTGAGTATCAGTAAAATTACATACGTATATAAATGCAACTAAACTGCAGCTTCAACAGTTAAATATAATGTAATACTGTGTTTTCAGTATATAGGCCTACTTTTTTGGTTACATTAAATGTTTTATCCATGTTCGTATATCCCAGTACCAATGCAACATTGTATAATATACAATGTATATATGCAGATCACCATACACAAATATATTTTGTCTCTAAAAACTCAGCTTTTTAGTTTCTTGCAACTAGGATATATGTTTTATTCCCAATAATTATATTTTAAACAAATAATAAGAGAACAGTGATAAATATATTGGGTAAATGCTTGTATAGCAGACTTACTTGGCTACCACATAATTGTATTATATATTATTATATTATTTAATATATTATATCACATCTTTATACAAATATATGTAGTGTTATTGATTTGTTAAGAAAGTTGAAGTATTTTGGTAGCAAGGAAGACTGGTACCAGTGTATTTTGTACTACGAGTATTTCAATATTTATCATATATGGTATTAGGCTCTGGGGCAGGGCCATCTTAGCTTATCGAATGTTTTTATGGCAGAAAATACGATCATAATTAATTATAGAACAATATCTGATATAAAGTCTTGAAAAGGAAGCTTTATTAGGCTTAGATAAAGTCTGCAAAGTATATTAACAGTAATTTAGTTTATGTGAGACATCATATCGATGATTTCAATACTGCAGGTTATAACCACAAATTAAAAACAAGACGTAAACATGACCTTATTACTGATTGATAAGGTCAGTGGATAGATTGAGTAAATATTATAATAGTTTTAAGTATCAGTAAAATAAAATACTCATTAATAAAAATAAGTATCAAGTATTTTACAAAATAGTAAAATAAGTTATCATTAACATGGCTGAAATCAGATTAATAAATGCCATTTCAAATTGTCTTAAGCAAATGGCATTTTACTCACTATAAAACCAAGTTGTTGATCAAGTGTAATAAACTAGTTGGTAAGAATGATATGACTAAATAAGTAATGATACACAATTACTTTTAGTAGTTATTTGTAGTTTAATGTAGGCCTAAACATGATTCTGTAAAATTTAGTTTTGCCAATTACATTGCAAAACGGTTAAAAGCAACAATGCAGTTATTTAATCTTATTACTATTGAATCTTACTGAAATGTACATTCTTTTTGTGCAAATGCCTTATATAAGGGATGAGTAATATAAACTATTAGGTGTAAATAGTTTCACACAATTAAACCATTTCTAACAGTATTTCTAAGCCTTTCACGTTAGAAGTTATTGCTTTAACTAAATTTTTATCTACTGTATTTGTATGTTGTTAAAGCTAAATTTATGTTAGACAATTAAATAAACTTCACTTATTAGCATATATTATTACTACTGACACTTTGAGTATTTACATCAGAATTAAACTGGCAAATACAGCTTGGCACCTATGTATAGTTCAAATTAATAATTGTTTATCATCGACCATTTTCAAACATAAATAAATGTTTACTAGCCAAAATGTTTAATAAAATACGTAATAATACAGTTTACACTTAAGTGTATGCTTGGTTAAAGTATATTGTGGCAATGTATTTATATAGGTACACATTTTTGTTGTTCTATAAGGAACCCTCACCCATGAGAAACTTATGATCCAGGAAATCATTGCAACTTTATCTAATGACAAATAAAACAACGCTGGGTGGTAATGGAACATTTGGCGTAATGAGGATTTATGTGGGTTGTGCCTGTACTGGATGTATTATATATATTCATTGAAGGACCATTAAATGTTTTATATTAATTACATAGATGTTTTTTTTGAGATAGATCATTACTAACAAACATTTGATCTTTAAATTATTGTATAGATTACATCAATTTTGTAGTAACGTAATTACAAACAAAACACTTACTCTTTATAATACGAGCTTTGTACAGATTACTTAGATTTGGATAAAACAACTTGATATATATCCACGATGTGTATGTCTGTATGGAAGATTCAATTAGGTTTATTGAATATGAAATCATTCCAAGTGCTTTACAGAAGGACTCGCATTTGTCCTACAGTTGTATAGGGCAGTTTATTTCACATATTTAATCCAAACACAAACAATTAATCATAGCACTCAGCCCAATTGGGCAACCAGTATAATTCAATCCCACTCAATTTATTTGCATTAAAATACTTGTTTTTTACAGTTTAAAGTCAGAAAATCTATTATCGAAAGTATTTTTTAGCAATGTTTTAACTTTAAAAAAACTAATAGAGTCAAAATATTGTCTACAATCGTTTATAGAGGTTATATTTCAAAATAAACGTTTTCATTGAAGCAAAATAATTTTAACTACTTATCTATGAACTTGTTTAATATACTATACACCATTCATCGTATACAACGCTATAATATAATGCACTTTACTATACAAATTAAAGTGTGTATGAATACTTGTTTATTTCAATTTATATGAGATTTAATACTATCAGCTGTTGATGCAACTCATGGGTTAAATATTGTCATCTGGTTAACATATGCAACGTTTCATCGTGTTAAAAGAATGAACACTTCCTTGCCTAACTGTACTTTACCTTGGACTGATAGAAGGCTGTTTTGTTGAAGGATGCAATTCCTCAGATGCAGTTTTAGGCTTCAAATCAGAATCTCTATCTACAGTGGTTTTTCACTTTTGGAATTAAACCAGGAAGGAACTCGTATAAAATGTGATAGTGGTAGCCAATAAGTGCTAAACAATATTAAAAGCTTTGTTAAGCTTCAAGGGTGCCATCCATTTCTTACTAAGGCTAAACCTGTAACAATAAAATTAAAATAGTAAGGGAAAATGTGGGTTTTACAAATTTCACCTATTCATATGGCTATATCTATTACATTTCTCTTGCAGCAACGTTTACATCTATTGCAAGATCACCAACGTTACATATATTATTTTAACATGTAATTATTATTTTTAAGAAAAATCTATCTTCAGTAGTCAGTGAGAGCATATATTTCGCTTTTCCAAAATGGGAAAACCCGGTCATTATAAACGAGACACGTAGACAAGTTTACGGGATATGAAATTTTTCGGCTGAATCTTTAATAAAAAATAAAAACAATAATATTTTAAAGAATTAACTACAGTGAAAATAGGTAGCCCTATAGAAAAACAAAGAGAACCATTACTGTCCATTTTACTTATATGGAAAAAAAACTTTCTCCATGTTATAATGCAAACATGATAAGGTTGGAACTTGGACAGTGACGTACTTACTAATGATATACAGTTTAAGTAGGCCTACGATGCACGATGCACTATTTTAAGGTACATAAGAGTAACCGGTTGGTTTATATTTATATCTTTATTTGTTCAAAGTAGGTAAGTAAGGTTATTAGTTTTATAGTATCCGTTGTACTTTGATCATCTAATGTTTACTCTAATATTTACATTACCAGCGGATATCTTACTGCGTAAAAGTTTGTATTCTAGGTTTTTGGTTATGTTTATGTTTAGGAGTAGGCTTTAGTCATGGGTTTTTAACATCTCTATATTATATAGAAACTAACGTTTGTTTCTTTGTCCTGATTAAGCTGAAAAACTATTCCACCAATTTTACAAAATATTACACAGTTTATCAATTCTAATGCCAGACGAGTTAAGATTACTACAGTATAAGGGGTTGAAATGTAATTGCTACCCCTATACAATAAATATAAATTTAACTAACGACCAATAAGATATAAGCTAAAATTATGCAATATAATTTATAAAGGAAATAAAATAATAATTTGCAATTTGATTACTTAAGTAAAAGGAATGAAACTGAATAACTACACTACTAGTTAAATAATAAATCATACACTTACTTTTTCAATATGCTCAAAAACTACTCAACTAGTTTCACAAAACATTTTACAAGTTACACATTTATTACCAGAATTGTTTAGAAAATACGGTCACTACTACAATCAAAGATATTAAAATGGGGTAACTACCCCAATAAAATAAATATTAATTGCACTAACTTTATATGTTACGGCCGCTGTAATGGAGTGATTTAGGTAAATATAACATACCAAAGTTAACTAAACAAAAACAAATTGTATTTCTCCTGAATATTCTTAAACATAAACTAATTATTCAACAAATAAATAATTATTTCCACTTTAGACTCACTTAAACATAATTTTTAATTTCACGTAATGCTCTCAATGACTCACTTTTATTTCATACACAGTTTAATTTAATTCGACCACACTTTCAACTGCACTCCAACTTGTATTTTAAAATCTCTTCTGTTTTTGTAAGTTTTAAAAGTATTACTAATTTCCCTACTTTCCCCTGTTACTCCATTCAGGCTAAAGTTTTTTTTAAATCCCCTTTTTTTTAAACTTAATTTTCTGGCAATTAATTTATCCTATAATTTTTTATAATAATTACAAATTTAGTTTACTCATGGTAAGTTTTACAAAGTCAGTAAAATCTTCTTACAGTGTATACATAAAACTAAAGAAAATATAATAGCAATAATTTTTAAACTTTTTTTTAAATTCCATTTACCCCGTCTAGAGCGTAAAGCAACTTAGTTGAAAATATCAAAGACTGGGTCTACTTGATGGTATGTACTTTGTACGTAAGTATATGTATTATAAAGTTATCTGTAAAATTAAGAAATTGTGAATTAATTAAATTGGGAATATTTTATTTAAATTTGTTTTAATGTGCTAAGTAAATTAAATGATTTCTAATTTAATAATTTTTAATAAACTCAAGTGTTTTTTTTTTCTTTGTGGCTTTAGCCAATCAATTCCTTTAACACATGCATGTGTTTCTTCTTCATTGTTCCTGAGTCAATGATCTACCATGAACAATGAAATAGGTAATCTTTACTCAAAATAATTCATTTAGTTCCATTAGTTAATATGTTTAAACACATATTAAATAATTATTTTATTAAAATTAAGTGGGTGGTGATAACATACAATTCAAGTGCCGTATGGAAACGAAACAGAACAGCTGAGTATGACAGGTGTTCAATTCATATTTCTATAACTTTACGTGGTTTCTAAATGTAAAACGTAAAGTTTTGTTAATTAGCTGTCAAACATTAAAAACTTGTCTCAGTTCCTACAGCTTTGCAAATATCCGTGTTATCGTTTGAAAGTTTTAAAGGCGTACAAATATAAAGCAAAACTAAAGGAATATATAGTTGTATGAAATTAACTTTTATTCAACTGTGGATTTATCGTAGTACGAAATTTTAGTTGGACTACGATAAATCTAGGATAAATTGTAATTGAAAAGTAAATTTTTTACAACTATTTTGATAAATTGGTTATTTAAAGTTTGGCGAATTTATGAAAAACCAAAAATTAAACCGTAAAATGTGAAAACAAACTTAGTAAAATGTCTACACAATTAATATAAATCTATGTTTTTGTAAATCAATAACTTTAAAGTTCTAGTGTGGTAAACTAAGCTTTTGGATTGGCTATTGCTTCTGTAACTTACCTCATCAAACAATTTCTTGCGTTTATCGATACGATTAAACCGTTTATTGATTTTACAGAAGAAATTGAGTATATCATTTAAAGGAATATTACACTCAGAGGAAAATACCAAAATCTTTTTTAACAGGAAAATGAATTGTCAAGAATTATAAAGATCAAATCTCTCTGAGTCAAGACTATAATATGCAGATTTTCAAGAATGTATAAGAAGTATTCCTTCGCGTATTTATTAAAAAAAAACTCTAGACTTTACCTATTCCGCTCACAACAACTGAATGGTAACGCGGGAGGCGAACACATGTAGACAATGCATTTCACTATGCGAAGCAGTAGCATTGGTAGTTACAGTTGTATGAGCAGATGCAATAATGTTTTGTCACTGGTATTCAAAATTCTTTAAAAAAACTAACTTCCGCTTTCTATTTCTTCCTTTAAACAAATATTTTCTAAAAAGTTCTGACTTTGGCTCTGAGCACGTGCCTTTGCGTGTTTATATTGTTTTGGTTTTGTTTATAATGTAAACTTTGTCTATTCAAAGTATTGAGGTTAAAGTCTTGTTTCATGAAAGCAATATAAGTTAAAGTACTTAGGCCTAGGTTAGAGTTATATGAAAATTAATATAGCTACATTTCATGCACGATTTTGTACATTTCAACAACAAATAATTATTAATTGTTTGTTTGTCTGCTATGATATTCTTTAATCTTACTTTTGGTTGGTTGTTGAAGCAGAGTTATTTTTATTATTTATATTTTAACCATGCGTTAATTAAAACTAGATATTGTTTCAAAATCTGCATATAATCAGACAGACGGACTAACGGATGGGCTGACAGTCAAAGGATAAACAGAAGGCAGAAAACGAGAACAGATGAAAAATGAAAAAAAAACAGTACAGACGATACGAGAAAAAACTAGAACAGACGAGAAAACTGGATAGGATACGTGAACACACGAAAAATCCGATAAGAGACGAGAATAAAATAAGAAAACCAAATACAGATAAAAAATACGAGAACAAATCAGATACGAGACAAAACAAAAAAAGAGGAGAGACTAACCGAAATGAGACCAAACATTTCCTGTGCAAATAATTACTTCCTGTTTAATCTGCACTGTAGATTCTCTTAACTCCAGTGCTTCCGGTGCCAAAGTGCTCCCGTCTACTACTAATATAGTAACATCAGGTCAAAGGGGAGAATTGTGTGGTAATTTCAGCAGTGTTCCTCATTTTATCGCCAATTACTGAGTACAAAGGTCTCAGTTGGTTTCCTTTCATAGCTGAAATAACTTATTTAAGTTCCCAGTAAGTGGTTGGCTAAAATTTGCCCATTAACAATTTTAGCGATATTTTCCATTATCATGTTAAATCAATAGAAAATATTTGTTTGCTTCAATGCCTATTTATTTGGACCTACAATGCGTTTTTAATAATGGTAGAAACGATGGAAAACTCTTCTTACGTAAACTCCAAAATAATTTTATTCCTAATGAGTGAAGTTTTTTTTACTAGAAACTCAAAAAGACAAAACAAAATAAACTTAATTATTATGTAAGTTTGCAGATATCCAGCTTGGTTTCTTAAAAGTTAAATTATTTGGCAATTATTTAAGAAAATACAAATTATTTTTGCTCCTTATTAAAACCTTTTTTATCAAAATTTTTTTAGTAGAGTTCTAAAAAAAGACGCTACAATTAATATTGATAAAATAGTTAGATATTTACTCTCCCTAATTTGGAACGCAAGTTGTTTCTCAATGGCATTTCTATTAAGAACTGATTTCATTAAATTAATTTTAAATGGATTGTTTATTTAGGAGTAGGCCTAAATAATGTTAATTATTTTTATCCTCTTAAATACGATTTACTAGCTTTGATTTATAGTTATAATTATTTCTACATATATAGCAAAATAAATGATGGAATGTATATTTGATAGAATATATTCGTATACGTACAAACATATAACAAATATACTTGTTTGGAGGAAGGAATATCAATTCTTTGATGAATAGTAATATTACTATTTATATCGTATTCTTATTTAATTATTATTAAACAAAATAAATGTATATTTTTATAAACTTAACTCTTATTACCTCATTATTTTTATCAGATCCAAAGCTAACCACAGATGCAAATCGGCTTTAAGAAGAAAAATATATCACATGCAAAACTGACTGCGTCATTGCAATCTATTATTTCTGCAAAACCTGAGCTTGCACAGAAAACTATATCATCTAGACTTACCATACAATTGTATCCCGTGTGAACTCAAACGGTTAAATTAATTTAATCTCATCTACACTCACCAATAAACCCAACCACTACAGTCCCTATTTGTGCAGTCAACCACTGATGAAAATGGTACTGAAGCGTTGAAGTTACAATATTAATTTTAATTTCGTACAACATTTTTCGTAATAGCGTAATATACTTTGTCTTTTCACCAATATAAAAAAAGTATATAAGCATTTATGATATTTTGAATTACCTTGATGATCACTCTCAATTGAAGTCGTAAGGTCATGATTTCTAGTGTCACGGCAATACATATTATTACATTCGTCATGATTAATTTACTGCTAAAAGTCAGTTACCGTGACAACGAATGTCACAAATAAAACCGTTTTCGTTTGCCTAGTGTCGAGTAAATTGCATATGCTTGGCACTCGTAAATATAAAATCCACCAAATTTTCTATTTGTTTTTGTTGTTTAAATAATTAAACTAAATAATATCTTCTAACTTTTATTGAAAACCCACGTTGATGTTATATCTGTCATATTGTCTTGTTTATTGTCATACATTTAAATGTCCATGCATTAGTTGTACTATAAGTTGTTGAACTCTGTATAAATAATTTTCCTGACAGTATACACACAGTCTAAAGGTTGCGTTCACACAGGGTAGATATGCATGCCGAACCATTCGTTAATTTTATTTTTGTTCGCCGGACAATGTTTGATGTTCAGCCATTCTAAACGTGCCACAGAGTAAATCAACGAGAAAAATTTGTAGAACGTTTGGATCTATAGTTGTGCGTGTACGTTATAGCCGTTGTATAAATAAAAAATAATAAGAAATCCCGGAATAATAACTTATTGTTTTTTACTGCAGTTTTTACATCGTTTGTTATTTAGTTACTAGTTTTTGCTATACAGTTCTAGTAAGGAATTGATATTTTTTAGGGTGGTTATTTTTACTTTCTCCACCCTATACGTAGTATATGGAGAAAGTATTGTTTTCGTAAAAATGTTCGAATTTGAATTTTCAGTTGAATTATCTGTTTTGGTGCTCCCAGAACCCCAAAAAATTGTTTAGTGCAATTATCTGTGTTGGTGCTCCCTGAACCCAAAAATATTTTTAGTGGAATTTTTTGTTTTGGTGCTCCCTGAACCCAAAAAAGTGTTTTTAGAGTGGTGTCTGTCTGTCAGTCTGTCTGTATGTATACACGACCAGAGAGGACACTATTGGTCCGATTTTCATGAAATTTGGTATGTAGGTACTAAACCCTAATATCTCCAGGCGTTTTTTAAATTTTTGGAATTTTTTATTTTTAAGGGTAATTTACCCCTAAAAACCCATAAAAAACGACAAAAATGCAAATTTCTCAAAAACGGCTCTAACGATTTTGATCAAATTTTCAGAAGTTTATAGTGCTCAAGATGCCAAACAAAATGACAGCACCCGCTTTTATCAAATCTTCGGCGTTTTATAATTATGGGGAAATGTTTAAAAATAAACAAGTGTCAATCTAGCATCGCGGCGGCGGCCGCACGGGGTAGCACCACGGTAGCGAGCACGGCCAGTAATTCAAATGTCGCGCGATCGAATCCCGCCTGGGACAATCATTTTTTTATCCGATTGACGTAGGTAGAATATAATTTTTTTGTTTTGTTCTAAAAAGTAGTAAATAAAATGATTAAAAACAATATTATTTTGACTGCAGTAAGTTGGGAGAAAGTTTGTGTCAGTTAACTGATACCGTTTATTTTAAATATGCTAAGATACTCTACTTTAAAATCTCTCAGACTTATGTTTTACAAATACTGTTACAAATATATATATTTGGTTACTTTTCAATTACTACAGAAACTTCACTATACAAAATTGTTTGTTATTTCCAAATTTTGTTTTCATACAGTAAACCTGTTCAAATTTTATATTTGAATTATCTTTTATATATTCGTAATGCAAATTAGCAAGCCATTTTTAATTGTACCAATAAATTTTCTGATAGTTTTGAATAAAAGTAAGTGTTTTTAACCAAAGTTTTTCGATTTTTTGTGGTAAGTTTGATTTATGCCATGTCGGCTAAATCTCATTGCATTCCTAATTTTGTTTAATTAATATCTTGCTTGGTATACATACAGTACTTTACCAGTGTGGACACACCAATACATACAGTAGCAAAGCTTCAATGCAGATGTTTGATGCTAATGACATCGCAACGTTCTAAGAGTGCAGAGAGCACTAAAGTACCCAAAGTAGTATTATTGTTATATAAATGTTGTACTTATTTGTATTTTACGTATAAACCATAGATCAGTAGAAACAATAAAGCATGTTAGATATGCAGTTGATATTTGGATTTCTTAACCAAATAAATGATTAAAGTTGAAATTAATTCAGCTACTAGATATTTTTAATGTTATATTATATAGAAAATTTTACAAACTAATTTTAGTGATAATAATGTTTCAAAAAATATACACAAATAACAATATCTACCTTTCGTATTTAGTAATATGAATTTAATAAAAAAGAAATATCCTAATACAGTTGATTGTTTTTACTTAAAGACTAAGTACTGAATTTAAAAAGCTGCCCTCAAAGAGCTTATGTGATAAAATGTACCTTTCTTAGATGAGAAGAAGTAAACTATTGACCATAAAAACGAGGGAGGTTATTTCAAAGTTGTGTAAGTAATAAGTCTGAAACATCCTGTTTTTGTTTATTCTTGCAGTTTTTGAAGTGTTTTTTAATTAAAAATTGATTACGCTTTTTTAAATTCCAATTAGACATTGAAGTAAATTGTATTTTATCTGTAGAAAGAAGTTTCAACCTTATATTCCTGTACAACTGCTCTAACCACTGCACCACGCTATTCGTCAATTGAGAAAAACTAATAACTGGAAAAGATAACAAATCAGGTTTTGCATAACAAATTAAAAACGAATATTCTATGCAAGCCTTAGTTATGTACAAAACATATTATTCACAGATTGATTACTTATTTGTAATATCGTTTTATTTAAAACATCAGCGCGTTTGCAATGTAGAAATGTATTCGCAATGTTTACACACAATTAAAGTTTCTGTTGCACAGCCTCTGTTGCTAGTTGAACTTTTGACCTGAATCCAGTTTCAATTTATTGATCACTCTACTGACGAATGTGGTTGCAGAGGTACGTTATGCAATTTAAGGTAATCCATCATTCTAATGTAAACAATCTAAATTAATTGCACAACTATTTCATACTTTTTTGTGAGCTGTATGGTATATTTCGAATATCTGCAGAAAACTTATGAGACTATATGAGTATATCTAAACAATTTGCAAGCGCGTACAAGTGGAAAAAAAGTATGTAATGTCACACTCTATTAAACAGGATACAACAAAACAATAATAATAACAGACCAACTTAATAAATTACTTTGATAAAATTATTAAGTGTTACCTTATTTAACCCAATTAATTTTGCTATCCAACCTACTTGGATCTGTACAGTGGTGGTAAGAGGACTTGAAAATCAAAAAATTAAAATCAGTAATATAGATTCTTTATTTATTTGCCGAAATAATACAAATAAACTTACTTTCCTTTAAACGTATTACTTAAGGAATATAACATATACTCCAAGGTAACATATATTTGTGGTAAGATGGCGGAAGTAAACCAAACAGTAGTTTACTCGATTTAAAGCTGACAGTAAGTGAACTGACGTCAGTTTTTTTGGCTTTTGTTACATTTTACTACAGTATTTATGTAAAACACCCCATGGCCCTATTTATAGCACAGTTGGAATCTAAATGTATTGAGGTCAAAATGTGTAAAAATCATAAAATTAGAAACTTATTTTTTTAAACCGGCTTACTTTAAACGTTTGAATTATTTTATTGCAAAATTTTCTCGAGATTTATTAAATACAAAATATTATTTATAAAAAACTTTTTATACACTTTAAAATTCTAGTTTAAGTACTTCCAATAATATTATAGAACAAGACATAGCCTAAAGTTAAATTTAATTCTCAAATTTAATCCTTTATTATATAGAATAATAACAGTTGCTATTATACCGATTGAGTTTTTTCTTAATACATTTTAGATTCATAGTCTTTCTTTAAATTTCCTTTTTAATTTTTGTTTGTATTTAAAAAATGAATATTCTCAACAAACAATCTTACATACTTAATGTTCTTAAGTTCACATACATTACAAGTCACACTGGACATATTTTATGTGGTATGAATTTTAACATCCTGTCTAAGAAGTAGAATATAAAGCAGTCATTATTTCACCTATTTCTCTTACTCTGGTACTTACAAATGCAACCTCTATAATGGCTTCGTACATGGAAGTAACATTATTATTTTATACACACATGTTGCAAATTTAATATTTTAGTTCTTCTGAGTAAAGCCTGTGTCTGTCTCATATAATGTACAGGGTATCTGTAAAATACGTAAGTTATTAAATAAAGTTGTTTTTCTGTTTACTAAATAGCGTCCGACATTACAAGTATAATTCATACCGAATTTTAATATTCGTACTTCTTTTGTATTGTTTGAAATTCTGCTCAAAGTTGAGAAATTCTATGAAAGTTATATAATATTATTGTATACATTGTATTAATTGTACTAACAAATTTTATATTGGTAGATTTTTAACCATTTATTACCATAGCCGTCACTGCACACTATAACATAAAACAGCCGATACTGTATTTAATTTCAATAATTTTTTTTAGGTTATAGAGTGTGTATCAATATTAACTTATACAAATTGTAAACTGCTATTTGGCTTGAAATTAATTTAACTAATATTCAACAAGCTTAAATCACTTTGGTAATCTAATAATAATTGTTTAACTTGATTACATGAAGAAATTGTTCAGAAATCTAAATTATTAGCTTTACAATATAAATCGTAATAAGCTCCACCGATCATTCTTTAAAAACATCTACAGCCCCTCACAATTTAGAAACTAATTTTATGTGTCCATTATAGTGACGTCAGTGCAGTAGCCATTGCTTCTGCGGCGACTACACGAGCAGTGGTTAGGTTTGTGGGAAGAGTAGATTAGATTATTCTAGCACATTGTGCTTACCATGGAATGTAATTATGTATCTAGTCGATTGCATCTGTGTCTATTATCTATAACTTTAAATAACGTAAATTAAACCTTTATTCAACATGAACTCAAATAAATTATACCGAGCATCCTCTTAGGAATTGTTCTAAACACATTCAACATATTGTTCACTCTAATTGAATTATGTGTATTATCATTTATTGATTAGTTTAGTTTATAACAGCTCTGCTGATCCGCCTGTATCCAAAACAAAAGATATTTACAGTCGTAGGATAGACGTCAACTGGTAGCTTACGCTTGTTTAGTTATTCTACTTCCTGTATTTCTATTATCTTTAACAAAATAAAGATGTTAAATAAAACCAAAACACTTCGCCCAAACTGTAGCCGCGTGTAAACAGATTCTTTGCATCGTTTAAGTTGGATTATATTGTTTTCGATCTAACTGCATCAAGTATACAGTTGACCGAAAATCCATAGGACCCATTAATAGGTTTGTAAACGTCAAATTAAAATTTTAGGATATGTTTTGTTTCAATAACATTACAATTTAAAATAAAGAGTAAATTGATTGACGCCAATATTAGGTGTCTTATTTTTGAAAAATCACTGTCCCGATGAAACATATTGCGATGCATGAGACAATCTTTAAACTAATGACGACCAAAATAACTATGGATGTAACTTTGTTTTTCTTCTCTTTGCTTTAGGATATTTCATTTAGAAAACTAATTTGACCAATATGTTTGGAACTTTTAAGTTTCAGTGAAATGAATTAGATCAATCGTTGAGTCAGTGTTCGATACCATTAACACGAGTGTTCACTCAATGTAAGCTAAGAAATCTTTATGTTTTGCACATCCCATTTAAAGGGATTATTATTGTTTATTAATAAAGTTATTTTAATGTTAAAAGTCACTGGCATTTAAAGGGCCTAACAGTAATGGTGAACTTAATTGGTTGACTGTAAGCTCTCAAATAAGACGGTGTCAATAACTAACTAAATAAAGTTCAAATTAATTTTTTGCTATTATTTGTAGGGTGCAGAATACTTTACTGTTTGTAATTTTTCTTGTCCAAAGAAAATCCTATAAAGATTGGTTACAATAGAGTTTAGCCATATCGCACTCTCCCATAAATTAGAAAAATTATATTGACTTAATTTGTTGTTTTGATGTCTGAAAATATTTCCTGAAATTTTAAAGTTTATGTTTAAATAAATCGGTAAAGGTTCTGTAATATTTTGGATCCATTTACATAACTTATTTTATTTCCGTCCCAAAAGGTATAAAACATTTTTTTCCTCCAGCTGTTACTTTAAATGGTCTTTTCAGTCTCATTAATAGGTTAGGAAGAAAACTTATCATTTTTATTTAAAAATTGTGCTTATTCAGAATGTTAAAAGTTACACTTTACCCAAATAGTTTTAAAATTAGAGTCATTTTGACCGAGAAATAAAATAATTTCGGAAAAATGAATGTCTATTTTATTCGAGATTTTGAGGTTGTGTCAAAATATGTTAAATATAAAAGTTTCTTATTTTTTATGTTCTACACTTTGGCACCAATAAATATGTTTAGGGGTTTGTAAAAAATATACCCCTTCTTACTTCTGATATTTCAATCCTTATTGCCCCTCACAACTAATCGACTGTAGGAATTGCAGAGGGATCTGTCCTGAGCCTGTTAAAATCATTTCCAGCTTGATTCAGAGCTGTTTCCATTTTTTAAAGAAACCAACCTATTTCAGAGCTAATTTGATTGGACTATCACCAGGGAGAAGAGAGGGTGGTAAAATTTCCTTTCGAGGCAATAAAGTTATACCTTTTCCCGTTAGACAAAAATAAGTATTATAATTGAACTGACT
>JAGFPH010006745.1:7967-32531 GCA_018207615.1 Philaenus spumarius
TAAGAAAAGGAGCTGGTTACACACGGCGATACATATAAAAACGACTGGACGTTTGGTGAGACCTTATAAATGTAATGGGAAAAAAATTTTTTTGATGGATCTGAAAAAAGGCTCTAATCATCGAATAGTTGTTACGTCATGTTTGGTAGAGGTAAGCCCTCGTAAGAGATTACCCAAGCCATACCTAATCGACCGAACGAAACCGTCGATAGATTAGAGGTGTGTGCTATTGTTATAAGTTAGAAGAATGAAGTAGGAAGTAAGAAATAGCTTATAATCTAATATCACCGATCGGAGCCAGGTGTTCGGCAAAGGCAGGTCGGTACGATCGGGTTGATAATTAGACTGGGTGGGGGAAAACGGTAAATACTGTAGGGTGTTTGATAAATAGCTTCTTATTTAACGATAAGTATGGTATTCAATCTTATTTGGTTAAATAATATTTAAATTTTATTTAATAGTAGAACAGATTAATCATTAATTGGGTTAATTTTGTTATGTAGTTTTAATTGGGTTTCGCATAAGAGTTATTAATTTCTACACTGAATATACTATATTGTGTTAATATCTACGATATTGTTGCGTGGATTGATTTCGGTATTGATTTGGTGGGTTATAATTATTGTTGTATTGTCGGTACTGTTGTGGTGTTCTCGGTGCTGTTGTTTGGTTTGGTGGGTGATTGAATGTTCGAAAAGATTGATAGTGATTTGGTTGGTTGTGAGTGTTAGGGGGTTGATGTGTGTTGCTATTGTTATTGTGCTGAGGATAAGTGCGTTCCAAGTGTGGTACTAGTTGTAACAATTCGTCAACGGTTGATGGCAAATCAACCGTTCCCAATCGAGCCATAGCTTGTGGGCACATGCCGGACAATATCAAGTGGACCTGGTCGAAAGGTGTAATTTCCGGTATTAATAAGCTGGACATATCACGCACGGTTGTTATGAAATCAGCTAAGGGTTCATTTATTCTCTGTTGTCTGTATACTAAATCAGATATAACTGTATGCTTAATGTGGGGTGGGAATAAGGCGGTGACAATTGTCTTACAAAACTGATCTATGGTGGCGTTGGAATTTATAGCTTTTTCTAAAAGTGAGGCTGGTAGGCCTGTTGTGATTGGTATAAGTTCTAAAAGGATTAATTTGTCAAAGTTGGGATATAGGTAAGCAGTACGTTTTATTTGGCATAACGCTCGTAGAGTCGCCTCAGAAGGGCGAGTATCGATTGTTTTTATTAATTTTATTATATTTAACGCTGATGAAGGGAGCGATACTGGCGATTTAGGTTTTACTAGGGTTGGTTGTTGTGCGATAGCATTTTGGTTATCTATAGGTGTAGGTGTTGTTGGTAATGTCGGTTGGGAGTCATTAAAAAGATCGAGTTGTTCACGAATTAAACTGCGATTAAGTTCGAGAGTTACTTCTGGGGTTACTTGCCAAAAGGTTAGTAGTTGGTTAGCTTGGGCTGCTGTTAATTTGCTGATCCATTTGCGGTGTGGAGGTTTGATATTTAGAGGGAATGGGAAAGGTGTTGGAACGGTCAGATTCCAATTAATTTCATTGGCCATAGTTGTTTATTTGGGTTATAGACAAGTTTTATTAACTGTTGTGTTTTTTATATTATGTAGATAATTTTTATTGTAATGTAATATTGTTGGTTTAGGACGAAAACTATTTATTGAAATAAATTTGTTTTGAACTATTGTTTTATATAAAGTATTTACTAAAATTATTTAAAAGTTTGGCTTTATTTGTAATATATAAAGATTTATTAAATATTGTAGGCTGTAATATTTATTTGATGAGGTAGCTGCAATTCTGAGAGACGTAAATACCTAAAAACTATTTACTTGAAAAAAAATTTTCTGAAAGCAACAAAATACAAAAATAGACAATTATTTACTTGTAATCACCAGCTCAATCTGAAAATGGAAAGGCCGGGTAGGCTTGTAGGAATTGAATTAAATATGAAGGTAATAATTTACAAAAGTAAAGATTATATAGCAGTATAATACCTGTAAACAATAGATTATAAACACACAAAACAATTTACCTGCGTTCGGTTACTTATATCGTAGCTCCAGATGTCCGGGACGTTTCAATACCTTGGCTAAATAATATGCTGTAAACAACCTATTTATGGGTAATAAGCTTAATAATAACTGTTGTAGCTTATTTATTGGTTAAATTGAACAATATTTAATGTGCATTTACTTTGGGTCAATTGTTAAGGTGTAACAAAATTATAATTTTATTTGGAATTATTTTTGTTTAAAAATTATTGAATATTATTTGAAACTATTTTTGTAATGTTATTAATATTGAGGCTGTAGAATTATAATAATGTGATCATTGATTGAATTCATTGTACAAAATTATCTTATCTATAAGTAGAGAATTAGGTTAAGTATGGTTTAATTATTTCAAAATTATTTAAGATTAATTGAATTAGTCAATGTTTTTTGAAAGTACTGTAATTTGCTGTAATGTTGTAATACAGTTTTGATTTAAATGTCAGTGTTACAATTCAGTTGAATTAGAAATAAGATTTAGATTTCTAAAAAGGGAAAATAGTTAGGCTATATGTGTTTAAGTATCTGAGTATAGGCGTAATGTGTCTATCACTATGTTGTAATGAACATGCTGTTATGTTTGTAGGTTATAGGCCAATGTGTAGTACAAGATATTGTATTACTGTTGCAACTACCAGGTGTAGGCCATATGTGGTCTGAAATGGCTAAAAGGTGTATATATTTTGAATAATTTATGTAAAATTACGTCACCTGTAATACTATCAAACAGTATTGACAAAATTATTGAAGTATTTCCAACACCATGCTATATTGAATACCATTTCAACATGCATAATTGGCAGAACTCCGAAGAATATGCACAAGGACTGTATTATATTAGACTAGGCCTAAAAATTATTAACACCTATTTTATCTATGAAACACTGAAATATGCAAAGTAACTGGACAATATCACTAACACTGTAAAATATATATTGTTTGGATGGCCAAACTAAGAAAGAGTACTATCAGCTGTCAGTTGTATGACACAAACATGGTAGGCTATAAATTTGTATCATTAATGTGTGTTTTATCCTAAAGTATTGTAACAGTAACAATATTTTCAATGAAAAAAGGATTACTATTTGAAAAATAGCAAGTAAATTATTATCCAGCACAATCACTGACAAAGAGACACAAAATTGGGTTGTTGTTGAGCTGAGTTATTTGTTATAGGCCTACTATGAATTAATTATTTTGGTAGAAAAGTTTATAAAAGGCCAGGTTACACATTCACTATATGAACTTGGTGATTTGACAGACTAAATATTGTAAATAACACTATATATGTGGGAAAATTATGTGTAATGTGGTGCAACTATGTATGCAGACTGGTGCAGGCTAGGCCTAAATGTATTATGTTTATAAATTTTGCAATGAAATTATATAGATTGGTATGTTTATAGTTTATTGGTTAGGGTGTTGTTATGTAACAAAACACAAGTACGTTTTACCAAAGGTAATCTTAACCTCTTCTTGGAATAATACACTTATGTGGACATTAAGTTTTGTTTCATAATATATGAATATAAAAGGTGCTACAAATGATTTTTGTACATAAATGTGTACATTAAGCTTTTCTAAGTTGGCTAACATGTAAGTTTTTTTCTTAATTTTTATGTCATCTATTAACAGTCAATTAACATGTAAAAAATTACCAAAACCATTTGAGGGTATGAAAAAAAACCGTCCTTGAAGAGGTTAAATTGGTTAGGCCTATTAAACAATATTGAGTGTCACTAGGTGTTTATGTGTACATGAAACTTTCTTTGAGAGGTTAGGTCACTTAAAGTTCTTTTTGGTAGACTCTCAGTTCAGTAATTTGACTTCCAAATATGAATAAAATAAGGCACTGCTTATCATAATATAATAATAATAATTCATGTACTCACCAATAAAGCAGGAATCATAAACAAAAGAAACACTATACCAACCTTATAACTCACACTAAATGGGACTAGGTGTAGAAATTAATATAAGGCAAAATTTAACGGCAAACGTGTATAATTAATATCATAATATTCGTTGATAAAATTTATTATTAAAAAGATTAGTTCGGTTAGTTATACGGTAAAAGATTAATTACAAAAATTTAGTATGGTGACTAGCTTGCAGAAAATAAGAAACGTGGTTTTTACCGGCGGAAGTGATGACGTATTTGGCAATAGGCAAAGTCGGACATGAATAAAGTTGCTTATTAGGGTTAATATCGATGGAAATTGAATAATTAAAAATTAATTATTCCGGGACGTAACCTCGCTTTTGTTACCACTTAATCCGGGACATAACTTCGCTATGCTACCATTTACTGTACCAGTTATCCCTTTTGATCTTATTGGGAATCACTAGTCAGCGTGTATTTGCACCGACTTAGTAAATTTTTGGAAGATGTGACTGGAACTGTCGATGCAAATGGACGATACCCACATACCCAGAGCAAGTTTATTAATCAGCAACCCTAATTCAACCGATTGCCTTTAGCCGTACCCTGCAAATCCGACTCTCCCAGCTTTTAACAAGCGCTTAATTAATTAATATAAATCTAAACTATTACACTTTAACTTTAACTAAAACACTAGTCACCATTTGTACACGATAGGCTTCTAACCGAAACGAACTTATTACCGCTTAATATTCATTACGAGTGCGCGATAGGTTATAATCTCACGTTACGCGATTACCGATTATATATAACTTAATTACATTTGCTTATGGCATATTAACGAAAGATTACAGTGAGCGTAGAACCTCGACACCGACGGACGTTTCACCTGCAGTTTGCGTCTAGTTGATAGGTCGGCGCTCGGCACTACACTGGCCTCTAACTCAATGTCAAGTTGCAAGGTCAGTTCTGCCGCGCATGCGCGCAACTAGTTACATTTAGGTAACGGAGTTCGGTAACTCGTTACAATTAACATGTGTTTATGATACGTTTAGAAGCACTAGATTGCGTTGATCTCGTTTTATGTTGAACGAGTTGTTTTATATACATTATAACACTTTATATGAAAATGATTACATTTTTGAAACATACTGTGTCAATTTTAAATATTTTAGACACCTATGTGTTGTGTACACAGTCATTAGCATGTGTTTACGTTATACTTAGACGCTCTAGATTGCGTTGCTCTCGTTTTATATTGAACGAGTTGTTTTATATACATTATAACACTATACGAAAATGTAATTAAACTTTTGAAACATACTGTGCCAATTTTAAATATTGTAGACATCGTCGTCAACATGTGTTAACATTACTAGATTGGGTCAATCAAGTGAACCATAACTTTTATTAATGACCCGTATATTTTTACCAGCCATGCGTATCTTTTTATCAATCACCCGTAACATTTTCTTAACGAACCTGAACTATTTGCGTCAACATATACGATTCTTAGAAATCGATAAATTCCAAGAATCTATTCGATACTAACGTCAATCAAGCGAACCATAACTTTTTATTAATGACCCGTATATTTTTACCAGCCATGCGTATCTTTTTATCAATCACCCGTAACATATTCTTACGAACCAGAACTATTGGCGTCAACATATACGATTCTTAGAAATCGATAAATTCCAAGAATCTATTCGATACTAACATCAATTAAGTGAACCATAACTTTTTATTAATGACCCGATTATTTTTACCAGCCATGCGTATCTTTTTACGATGGTATAATCATAAACACGAGGTGATCACGTGATTTACACGATCGATTACATGCTCGATAGAGCGTAAAACAATTAGTCACGCTCAATTTGTTGTCGCGTCACGGGAAATTTGTTATCTTAACCTTTGGGGTCAAGGTCAGGTGACCTAAACCAATTAGTCACGCTCAATTTCATATCGCGTCACGGTCAATTTGTTATCTGGTGACCTTTGGGGGCAAGGGTCAGGTGACCTGGGGTTAAAAGGTCAGATTTGGGGCAGAACTCTTGTTTCTATACTACTCTTCTACTTAATAACATGTGTTTATTGCAAGGTTCACTTCTCTAATGGAAAATACTAGTATAATTATGCATATATTTATTTATTTGTTGTATCTTTACGGCTGCGCTAACTCAACTAATATTGTTCAACTCGACCGATTGGTTTAAAAAAATGTTTATTGGTTACAATATTAATATTAAAAAAGTAACATTATATTAATTCATATATAATTCGTATAGTTGACTTAGTCGGGCGTTCTAACATCACTGCTTGAACAAAAGGTTCAAGGGAAAGTAGAAAAGTTGACATCTCTGCTGTAGGGTCTTCATATGGTATTGTTGCTTTGTCTTATGATAGTATGAACAATATAATTGTAATATGTATCAGATCAACTTTTTGTTAACATCTAATTGAGAAAACTTAATAGTAGCAACAAATGATCATTAATAGAAATTTACTGTAACAAAAACAATTTTATAAAAGGTTGAAATAAAAATTGTACCTAATATAGGTTAGTGCTCTGTTTATAAAGGCTTATTTAATTCCTAAATAACTTACCCTTGGGTATTTGTATTACCGCATTGCAATCTGCCACAATGCAAAATTGTTCCCTTTCTGAAAAGGCCTTCTATGGTATACTGATCGATTTCCCTTCAAAAACTGACGAAATACCAATATTTATGTAGGGATGGGATAATGTAGAGACCATTTCAGTTTAAACAAATTAAGATTATTTTAACTATTATTGAGACGAATAATAATTGTTGTAAAAATGGTAAAACTTCTACAAGCTTTTTTTAAATGTGCTTTTATTATTATGAAGTTATATCAGATTAATTTACATTTAGCATAGTATTAATTAAAAAAGACATTATTAAATTATATGATTTTTATTGTACCGGTATATAGTATAAGTCCCTATCCAACGACTCCAAGCAGAATGAGACTAACTGATAACAATAAAAAAGATTTACGTAAATTAAAATACTTCCTATAGCTTAACTGACCTAGGAAAGCTAAAAACAAAGAAAGAAAAGACTTTAGGCCTACCATAGTTCTACGTAAAATTTATCTATATTCTCAACGCAAGTTAATAATGCAAATATTAGAGAAACGACAATATAAAATACAATAGATTAAACTTACTTCCCACTTACCACGCATACATGCAGGCATAGAAAATACTAGAAATGAACTAAATTTTGGTACCAACGAATTTTTGAAAACGTGTTCCGTCTGTAATACAAGAAAATAATTATATTTGTTTAGTATTTCGTATATTATTAACAAAATTTTGTTGGTTAGAATTTAATTCCAATCATTAATTTTTTTTGGAGCACTAACATTATATTGTATGCCAAACAAATATTTATTTATACATTTTCAAAAAATTCGTTACTACGTTTTCATAAAATTCTTACTGTCAGATATTTTACATTCTATTTCATTAAGAAATAAGTAGGCCTAATAGTAATTCAATTAAGCGACTTTTAGAAGAGGGATGCATTTACTTAAACTGGAACCATTTCATCAAAACACTCCTAGAAAAAGGCAGATAGGCCTAGAAATATAAAAACATATGAGTGCATTTTCTCAGATTTGGTTCCATTTTAGGCATCATAAAGGTATCACTCCGGTTAAAATTACGTTATTTTTGAATGTTTGATATCAATTAATGTTTTCTTGTGATGAGTTTGCGTAAATTTACTTACTGGGTACTGTTTACTCACCTGATATGTTTGCAAACGACAATATTTTGTACTATTGAGTACTGTTAAACATACTGTGACTAAAGACTGCATGTTTAAACTTCAAGTCTATTTTTGTATGCTTGCATTTTTGTTATACAAACCAACTTAATTGATGTTACCAATTTATACAAAGTGGAAACATACTGAGACTAGATAGGCCTACTGTAAGTTAGAACTTCAGGCTTTTTAAATTTTCATCTATTCAAAATATATCCATACAACGAATACATTATTACTAGTGGACCGGGCAATGCTTCGCTATTGCTTGATTTACCTAACCTAAAATTATATTCAGTTTTTGATCCAAATCAGTTGTTGATCAAAATCAGCTGTTGATCAAAATCAGCTGTTTTAAGCTTTTCATACGAACAGCTGTTTTTTGTGCCCCTTATAATATCAAAAGAAATCTTTCTTCTTCTTCCTTAAGATTGACCTTCCTTAAGATTAACATGGCAACTTTGAGGGCCACTGGGGCGAAGCCCTTAACATACATTGAGCTCATTTTAAGGGAAGCACAACTTCAGAGTGAGCTCTGTAAAATGACACCAAAAACATCAAAATCGGTTAAAAACTCTAGGAGGAGTTCTACTCACAAAATAACCCCTAGCAAATTAATTATGTACTAGGGGAGACCCCTGCGTGCTCCGCACGCCAACCCCCAATGGAACCTTCTAAAAACAAATGTTATGTTTTATTTATAATAAAGTTATATGATTAAAAACAATAACCTCAAAATTAAGATAATAAATAATGATAAATGTTCAAATCAAATCATTTCTTATATTTCATAACAGCAGTTATAATAATGGTTAAAAGAACCAGCAAGGTTCAGGTCTACACTTTAAAACCCTAACCTAAAATCTAGAAGTACAAAAATAATTGCTTCAAATCTTGAAATCAGCTGTTAATAGAAATATTGGAACAGACAGCTATATATTATCTGTTCTTTTATTCAATTTATTGTTATGGTAATAAATGTAAATACATGTGTTGGTTTATCATTCTAGGCCTAACCTAAGAATTTTTTCCGACTAAATTTACAAATATTGAAATAAAAAAAGTTTTTATCGAAATGAATTATAGCCTATGTTACTCAGGTAAAGTGTAGTTTTTTATCAGTAAAACTATTTTTTCAATCGGTTCAGTAGTGCCTGAGATTACCCCCTACATACAAACAAACAAACAAACTTTAACTCTTTATGATATTAGTATAAATGTATGAAGAGTTAATAGGACAGCCATACACCTTCCAAAAATCACACTTATTAGGTTTCTCTATGTGTGTGTCAACGTGTATCTTTTATAGGTTAATAAGTAGCAGATTTTATTTAAAAATATAATTTATTTTACAGAACAGCTGTTTTATGTTTTTAATTTATTTATTTAATACCAACTGTTTTAATGTAAACTGCAGAACAGCTGTTTTATGTTTTTAATTTATTTATTTAATACCAAATGTTTTAATGTAAATTGCAGAACAGCTGTTGTATGTTTTTAAATTCTCATGTATTTCTTATGGGGATTTTTCGTTTTTCGGGGATCTCAAAAACCCCTTAGTTTTTAATTTTAGAAAAAACTTTATTTTTCCCTTGTTCCTTGAATCGATACCTTTAATTTGACACCTCTCCCATCATCCTCCGATTTACCAAATTTCCACAATTTTGAATCTAAAATTTTGCTTACAGAATTATATATAAGGATAGATAGATACGCATTATTATACGCTTCAGATTGATTCAATGCATCGAATCTTGAACATTGATGTATATCGAATTTTTGTAGTTTATAGTTTGATGTAGTACGGTAAACATTAAGTAGGGCCTATTTATGTATTATATCATTTTATAAAGTGAAAATTATTGTGTGTTCGTGTTAAGGTGCGTATGGTAAGTTAAATTGCTCTTCATTGTTTCGTTGGAATTATTGTTGATTTCAACAAACCTCCGGCGAACCATAGATAGCCCACGAACATTCAGTACACATTTTACAGTGAAGTTGTAAACATTAATTTGTAAATAATATTTCAAAATAGACAAATTGTTTACCTCTCTTGTATTATGGACATAATTTTATAAACTGGTGTTTTCAGATTTTTTTTGAAAATTGGTATATATATTTGTATACACTCTGTTTAAAAATAAATTATCAAAACTTTTGAATATTTAAAAAAAAAAAAAATTACTTCGTTTTATGTAGGCCTAAATTTCGATTTTGTTCCAATACTGGAAATGTTTTGCGTCCTGAGCTGCTATAACTTTTAAAATTGTACATCAATAAATTTGTTAGTTGCATATATGAACTCTTTGGACCTTTTTCTATAAAAAAGCTACTGAAAACTTTTTTTGGATTGGGATAAATTTACTATTTAATACATTTGGCGAATTTTTGAAAAAAATGCTTGCAAAACGCAAAATAAATCCGCGTGAATTGACAAGGCCAGTTTTGCCACTACCAGGGTTAACTTATTTAATAATTACAATTAAAAGAGATTTACATATTATCTTATTTGATTCATAACTTTCGTTTTCCAGTTGTGGAAGGCTGCTTTTTCAACTTGCTCTTCTCCCGTTGGTAAGAAGACAGCAAAGATATTATTTTATTTTTACACTGGTCCGCAGATATATGCATCTCCGCGGATACGGTATTTCTCGCCAAGCATCTGCTTTCATATTTTTTAAAAAATAATCCTTATGCAGAGGATCCAAAAGAATGATTTGGTTGTTGTTGGAATCTATTTATTTTATTAAATTCGTTTTAGAAAAATCTATATTTAATCACTGAAAAATTAATATCTTGAAAAACCATAATCTCATGCGCGCTAAAAACAACCAAGATTTCATTCTACCGTTCAAATATGGCGAATATTCAAAGTGTTTGTTGATAAACCCGTCAGCAGATGGTTCACTGCGAGCGTACTTCGCGCCTCGTACAAATATGACAAATTCAATGCACAAGAGAGGCGCGCGTGCAGCGCAGCGTGCAATTTTGTAAGCACCTTTATGTTATACATGTATTTTATTACGTAATGCTAGTTGTAGAAATAGGAGAGTCCGGTAATCGTGTTTATTAACGTTCGCATGCGCAGTCCGTTGTAATTGAAAAGATACGTCTGAGTTTAAACAAGATGTGAATTGAGTTTAAGTTTAAAGTGTTTTATTTTCTATTCATAATTAATTACATTTAATTCTGTAAATTATATTTTTTGACCTTTAGAAATAGAATTGAAGTGTACACTTTAGAATAGAAATAGAATTTATACACAGTACAGTGCGAGACAGTAGGCCTACCGGACACGCGATCCTTTTTAATATGTGACTTGATGTGTGTGTTTATTGTAATTGTTTGTGAAAATATGTGTTTAAGTGTTTATATTCATTGACAACGGAGATACTCCTCCCAAGAACTTGAAAATGGCTGAATAGCCGAAACGGCCGTCGTGTAAATAACGACGTATATGACTATTGGTGACGGTAAGTTATTATTATATTAATTTATAACAATAGTCGGAATGGCAAAAAACATAACTTGTGGTATATTTAGAAAGAATTGTTTGCCTTTGAAGATTTATGATGGTCTGCTGTCAAGGGTTCTAAGAAGTCTTGCTTACCTGTTATTCTGTGGTCCACAGAAGTAAACTTTTTCATTTAACGCGCATATTTGTAAATTGTTAACAATAGGGGGATTCATGCAACCTGTTGTAAATGCTTAATGTGTTAAAATGGTAAACTGCTATTTGAATTTTGAATGAAGGACCCCTTGTGCAAATGGGTTAAAGTGTTATTTGCTAAAGTAAGGTTGACCTTGTTCAGGTTTTGTGAGTTTGTGTGCTTGATCAAATAAATAACTTTTAATTGACACACCAAAGACAAGTAGAAAAGGAAAGTCCTCCTCGTTCAATTTGATTGTAAATAAAAACACCATTTTGATAATTAATCGATATATTTTTTATTTATTTTGTAAAGAAGGATTTCTAATAACAAAAAAATGACAATAAAATGTCCAGGATACGCTGCAGCCTTGTCCCCTCCGAGGTTCCAGAAATTACTGTATGTAGGCCCTACTACCCGAAAAATAATAAATTGAAGAATATTATACCTGAGTAGTTTATTACTGGCATAATAATTAATATGAAATGGGTTCATTCATAGGGGTTCTTTTTAGAAAATAAGAATTACTTGTTATATTTTTATGTATTACTGTACTCGGAACATTCTAAAGATTGATTTGGTATATAGTTTATTACATCCCTCTTTTTACAGTTCTTTAGACTGAAACTGTAACACCGTACGCACTTTATAATTTGTGAATTATATTTTAGATAAAATTAGGCCTCATTTTCTGCATTTTTTGGAAACTTATTTTGTGTTTTCCTGATCTAGGCTAAATCACTAAAGTTTAGAATATGCCTCTTAACCATATTCTTTAGTTTGTAAAAGAGATTTTATTCCCTACTTACTAAATAATGTATATATTACATTTTTTTATATTTATAACAAGATTAGGCCTCTTTTTGGTTCCTTTTTGCTAACATATTTGTGCAAACAAAATCAAATACACATAAATGTTCTCTGCACTTTTCTGAACACGAAAATGTATAAAAAATGTACGGTACTTTACTAAAATGGTTTAGATAGGGTTTTAGATGAAAATGTGTTCTAGTAGTAAAAATGTGCCTGCCAGTATAGAAATATTCAACTGTCAGATAGAGAGTCAACAAGAAAGTAAAAAAAGAAAGAAAATTATCTCCAACTTCGTCGGATTCCCGGAAATTAAAGATAGGAGAATATGTTTATTTTCTTTGCTCCATCGTTTCCCCGGTTCCTTCCGAATTCTTTTCTTGGATTCGAAATTATTATTATTATTTTCCATCTCAAATAAAACAAGAACAAGAAAAACACAAAATTGTTGATTCAAGCTGAAAACCTCAAATTACCTTCCCCAAGAGTTTTACGACGTTACAACTGGTTTACAGGACCCCAGACCATTGTAAAGTCGAGTGTGTTATCGACTCTAAGGCGGGTTACACACTGGTGTCGTAAGACACGTGTCTTAAGACACGTGTCGTGTCTGATCAAATTTCATGAGACATGCATGTCTTTTGTACTTTTCTCTGTCGTTTGTCGCATGACCGTATTTGTCGGTTGTTGTTGTCAGTCGAGTGCAAAATGTCATCCGAGGAGGATGAAGTGATGTTATTACTTGGAGTTGTGAGTCGAAGACGTCGTCGGTGTAGGTTTTACACACCCCGTCGATATTGGACCCACCCCTACTGGACTGCCAATGTTGAGAGTTCAAGCCAGTTTGTTACCACTCAACAGCTAAACGATCATCCAGATAAGTTCAAAAACTTTCATAGGATGGAACAAGGTACTTTCAACAAACTTTGTGATTTAGTAAGAAACCACTCTACTGTGGGTGAGAGCAACTTTCGTCAGTCCATACATATTGAAGAACGGCTCAAAGTATTCGTATGTATTTCTTAACAAATACTTTTTCGAACTTAAAAAAAATCGTATAGTAATTTTTAAACAATAATTTGTAAATCCAAATATAGTGTTTAATACTCAGAAGGCACAGCAATTAAGTAAATAAATGTATCCCTTTTGAGATATAATTTGGCATGTAAATCTAAATTGGGGCGCATGCGCGGGGTGAGGTCTCGCGCGACATGTCTTACCAAACACCGGCAAACCGGTTCCGTGCGACACCTGTCCGATACACAGATGATGCTTCGAACATCTGTCGCAAGCAGTGCGTAAGCTCTGATTTGACAACACAGGTTGGTTTCACGTGCGAGATGCCTCGGACACGAGATTTGTCGTAGACATCATGTCTACGACACCAGTGTGTAACACGCCTAAATAGCACACTTCTGTCAAACGAGTTTCTCGATTTTACCGCACTTACAACGTTTACAATACTTAACACAGGTTGCATGAATCCCCCTACTATATTATAAGAACAAATTCTGTGTTATCTAGTAAATTAATAATTCAGGTTCATGTTTTGCCGTGCATATCTACCTAAAGTTAATGTCTAACATTTCTTTGACAACAAATTCTACGTAAGGAAATTTTGTCAACAAAATACTGCCAATAAAAAATAACAGACAGACGTGGGACTGCCGTCAGAAGTGAAAACTTTTTAGCTTCATATAGTTAACTTTATTTTCAGGTTATGAAGAATTTTTTTTTAAATCTTTGTATTAATGATGTAATATAACCTTAAATATTTGCAGAGATGCGACGGAGCCTTAACTAATTTTGGAGATAAGATAGAGTCTTAAATAATGGCGGAGATGTGATGGAGCCTTAAAAAATTACGGAGGATCGACGGAAACTTAAATAATTGCGAATATGCGACTGTGTCTTAAATAATTGCGGAGATGCGACGTACCCTTCAATATTTGCGTATGCGATCGAGTCTTAAATAATTGTGGATATGCGACGGAGCCTTAAATAATTGTGTAGATCCGATAGATAGAGCTTTTCATATTTATTAATACTGTACCTTAGTTTTGAGTTTACTGCTCGCAGTCCTTTCTTTGGACACTGTTTAAGGCTCTTCTTTACCTTGAAGAAAACTCCCGAGTGTACAGTATGATTTCAATGCAAAAGGCCTGACTCAAGCCGCAAAATCGTTGAAACATGAATTCGTAATACCGTGTTTCGGATTCTATTTATAAATTAATAATCTGGGAAACTACTTTAAGTTATAAAGAAGGCTTTATATTTTTTACGTGTTACCTTAAAATATGGAAATTATTGCTTAAAACTCCCAAAAAATGCGTTAAAAATAATCGATTTTTACTCATTTGAACTGTTGATTAAAAGGAGTGGCCGACGATTTCTTTCAATTATGAGGTATAAGACAAAAGCACAAAGCCTTTAAGAACAATTTAAGATGTTTCACAACTTTTTAGGTTGAAAAACGGCGTCCGAAACACGGTAATACGAAGTGCATATTTTTGCTGTTTTACGAAAGGTATAGAAGACCCTTAAGTGATGACGCGTGTTTTGCCTATTGTTCAGGCATTGTCAAATTACAATTTTTTACGAAAAATGTGTAAATTGTTTGTAGTAATTGACGAGCATTGTATAAATGCCATTTTTCTTAAAGAATTGTGATTCGACAATGCCTGAACAAATAGGCGAAACGCCCGTCATCACTTAAACGGTGACCAAAGAAAGGACTGAGAGCAGTAAAGGCAAAACTAAGGTATTTATAAATATCATTTCCAGTGCAGTAAGGCAAACACAAACATATCACAGCTTTAAATAATTGCGGAGATGCGATGGAGCCTTAAACAAAGTGCGCCCATGCGTTGACGGTGACGACGACGGCAACGTGAGTTCAATCATTCTTTTCCATGCAAAAAGTGCCCAACGCGCCTAAAGAAGTTTACACTTCAAAAATAACATATAAAGACAGAAAAAGTATAGAATATTTATTTATATTTCATTAATTAGTTTTAATTGGATGCCTTTACACAACATTCTGGATGATATTATAAAGCGTTTACATATTATATCAATGAAACGGTACATAAAAAGCTTTTTACATATAGCCTAGGCCAGTCGGTAAAGGTCAATTTAGACCAAAAGTACCAGTAATTTGCAATACGGCTAATTTTTTTTATAAGTACATTAAATTATGTAGATTAACATAAAAAAAAGTTTACCAGTCTATCGATTTCCCAAAGTCGAAAAAAATCGATTATCATTTTTTTTTTCGATTATCCTTAATATTTCGAGCTGGGATGAAGATAGAGGAAAATAAAAAATACCACCGTGTAGGGGAGGTATTTTTCAACAAAAAAGGTCATATGTATTTATTTCGTCCGAGCAATGGTTTGTCTGAAAAAAATTCGATAATGTTAAGAATAATTGAAAAAAAATGATAATCGATTTTTTTTTCGACTTTGGGAAATCGATAGACTGGTAAACTTTTTTTAATGTTAATCTACATACTTTAATGTACTTATAAAAAAAAAAATCAGCCGTATTGCAAATTACTGGTAGTTGTAACCTATATACCGACTGGGCTAATAAGGCAAATCCATACTTAAGTAACTTAAGTACGATCCATACATCGGAATCTGCCGCTGTAAGCAAGAACTTTTAAATAAAAAATAAAAATATAAAATAATGCTATGATTAAATTTATAAACATTAAATAACAAATCGTGTATTTAGATCATAGCGTCTTTTCAAAATAAATCCTAACCATAGGCTACCATTCTGCCGCTATACGGAAACTTCGTTAAACATGAATTGCTTGCTATTTAAGGATTACTGATTGAAACACTAAATAACAATTTATGTACTTCTATAGTTCCTTTGCTAAATAAAATCGAACCACACCACAAAGTTTGACGCTATAAGCAGGCTTCGTCAAACGTGAATAAAGAGCTATGGTTTCCTGTTGAAAAATGTGTATGATTGGGACGTAGCTCATTTTCGAAATAGACCCAAACTACGAAGTTTACTTCTGTACATCATAAAGGAAATTGGTTACCAAAAACTGCCGAAAGGATATGGTTAGGGTAGAATCAGGTATAAATAAACGGCAACGTCGCAGGACGCCACTGTAGCTGGTTTTGGTTAGTGATATACCTGCATAGAAGCAATAGTACATGAGTTTGGTTAATTATATACAGTAGACGCAATAATGATGGGGTTTTGAACGGATTCTACAATGATAGAGATTTAAACTTTTACATTCACTTTTTATTGTGACGTATATATAAAAAACTAAAGTAAGAATCATGATTTTCACTTATAATAACCCATATATAATAATAGTAATAATATCATTTACTCCACTATTACTTGTGGACGCAACACGACTGCTTTTTGTATAGACGCAATAATGATAAAAAAGTGTAAATATATATATATATGAATTTTAATGACACCCCAAAACGTGTTCTGGGGACCATGATCGGTGCTCATTTGCTACTCCCGATCTTGGGTCTTACCATAAGGGCCACTGCAATAGCTCATTTTTCCTATGGAAATTCGCTAATAATACTGACACAAAAATGTAGTTAGACAAGTACTAACATCAGTCATTAGGTTGATTAAAATAATTTTGTAAATGCTGTTGACTTATTTAAATGTTTACTGTTAACTTATAACACAATCTCTGATTTATAATATTTTGTAACTTTCTCAAATGAAAAAACATCCACATCGGTCATATTACACACATGTTGTATTTAAGTCTGCTTTTATCAAAGATTTTTATACATGTAGTACTAAACTTAAATTCATTCACTTTTGTTGGTCAGATGACAAAAAAAACTACTGTAGTTAAAAGGTCATTTAGAAAGTTTAGTTTGTTTATAATGCCATTTTTCTATGCAATTGTTACCATACTTTCTCTTTCAATCAAAATTGTATAGTCGATCTAAAATACAAACATTTTTGCAAATAATAGATAGTGATAATTAAATATTTCATTTAAACCACTATAGTTTCATCATCTATAATTTATACCAAATCATAATTTTAAATGTCAGGAATAATTTATTGATGCTCCTTTTTAGGAATCTGTTATCTTTGTCGCGACATTGTAGAATTTTCGAGGCCATTTTCTAGTCACTTGTTCTAGTGCAAACCTTCGTATTGTATTGAACGAAGGTAAGTCAAATACTTTTTAGAACAAACTTCATAAAACAGTTTGAACCAAATCACCCCTAATAATTTATTTATGTATTTCATTTTACTTTGGTGCTATTTTAGAGTTTATTATTTTAATCTAGTTTTAAAAAAAATATTATTTCTTGTAATGCTTCACATGCTTTTTATTATTTGACCATCAAAATTTGAAAAAATAGAAGCAAATCAGAACAAATTGTGTGTGTAAGACAAAAATCGTGTTATTAATTCTTTTTAAAATATCCTGCATGATTTGTAAATTCAACTATATGTAAATTTGATGTGTTTTTAAGTTATTATGAACTTGTACTAATTATTTACTTAATTATAAATGAATATAAAATAAACACCTCAATGTTATTACACATAAAGGCCATCGTCGTATGTTACATGTAAATTTGAATTCAATTTGGTACTTTAATAAATATTATATTTTTAATATCCATGAGTTATTCTAAATGTATTTTTGCTTAATGTGCTTACTTCTGAAATTTAGATCATTGACGTGCAGTACAAATAAATTTAATGTCAGTACCTAACTAAGTGGTTGTTAGGCATGAACCCAAAAATCTCCTGTAAAATAAGTTTAAGTTCTTTAAAACGTTATTACCCAAATTATTATTTTTTTAATATTGTTTATTTCCGATTGATAATTAATTTATTAACACTTATTAACTATAGCTATACTATAAAATATGAGAAATATGTTTACAGTAACAAAATACAGCATGTCGATAAATGTCGACAGTGGGCATCAACGGTAGGGCGGTATTAATAGGTAGTAGAAATGATAAAAAATATAGTATTGAATAATTAAATGTTTTAATACAACAACAAATGTTAAATATTACTATTACAAGAAAAATTCCATCACAAAAAAAGTTATTAGTTGATTAGGGAGTGTGGAAGGCTTCCGCACAAATCATATGGCACCCAACTTGGTATGTCTTGCATTTTTTCTGGTGGCCTTGGAACACAACCAACAACTGCACCAACGAACTTGCTTCTCAACTGTTTTCAGATGATGGGCTTTACCACTGTAATGAATTTCAGGCAAAATCTACTGGATATTTTTTATGCTTGGTCTTCCTGAAAACAGCCGATGACTAGTAAAAGTCCGCAAATAAGTGCGGACAACATATCGTGTAAATTGTAGCAGATCTAGTTTTTCTTCAACCCCTTTGGCGTCATTCGATACAACAACCAAGGATTGTTCATACTAATATTTAAAATATATGCAATCATTGGGCAATACCACTTCTTGCTACGAATATTTATACGGTAGATGGCAACATTCTCATCTAATCTGTCCACCCCGCCCATATGTAAATTATAAAAACTAACACAGTTTGGCTGTTTAACTAAGATGTATTTCTTTTGGCAACTAGACCAATGTTTCGCTTTACCCATGGGCTGAATTCATATCTGACAAGTGTTATGTTCAATATAATATATTAATTACCTTGTAGGTCCGTCTTGTGACTTCAAGTGAGTTGTTCTTGACTAGTTTCGAGGTTTTGACCCCATCATCAGATAAGACTTATTTCATTCATATGAGCTCGTCAAACATTAAATAAACACATACACTAACACAAAAAAACATCAACGTGTCTGAGTGTACACTCAGTCATGTCTGTCGGAGTACTGAAGGCCAGAGCTAATAGTCCGGCTGATAACGTGTGACGTGGCAGGTCTATAGTTATAAGTAATAAATAAGATTACTTACAGTAGATCAACTTCTAGTTGGAATTCAGAGTTTATTGGCTTCATTGGAATGTGCCGAATTGCTGAATTAACGTGAGGACGGTGAACCCAAGTCACATTTGGTAGGCAGGCAGTTGGGGTTGAAATGTCGGACCGGTTACACATGTGAGAGCAGTTAAATTTTACTTGTTGTTTGGAATAAATATGTAATTGGAAAATTGTGTTTCATTCCACGGAACAAAACCGCCGCCTCCTTACAAACGACCTCTGTTGGGTGCTTTTAAATGATTTAAAGCCGTATCATGAGAGTAATCATTTGACAAGAAATTAGCACGAGTAAACTCTTTAACAGTTCTATCTGCAATGTCTTTTTCTTCCCAAGTATGCACTTTAACTTTCTTGTTTTTTCTCACATCTTTATTTTGTTTCCTTTTTTTACTACCTATTTATCACTGCCATGCCTTTATAATCCTTTATTTGATTCTGTTCTGCAAAAACATTATTTACACTACCTGCTATCTTCGTTAATTGCTTCGTCACATTCCACTTCTTCTTCATTTTCATAATTTTTTCCTTCACCTATTTCTCCGATTCTTACTTCAACGAACCCATCTTCAGTAATTTTTTTTCCGATCAACTCGCCACCAGCTCTGAGCCGGTTACCACAAAAATAGTTTATGTTGCCAGTCTGAAAAAACATAATTTGTTGCAACGAAAATCACCCAGTACCGCTCGTGTCCACTGTCAACATTTGTCGACATCAATATTTATGACGATAAATTAGACACAAAAAACAATAATATCTATGTAAAACATAAAAGAAACATTTCACTGATACTTTATCTCTACACCTTATAGAGTTTGACAATTAAAATTAATATTTATAAGGTTGTAATAAACTTACTTTGTATTCAGTGACATGATGAGTTAGAGAGCCGGTTACTAAAACTGTCAATAAAAACAGACCAAACGAGACATTGAAATGGGGCATGGTCAGCAGATGCAGAAGTGCCAATGTAACAGTAGACAATTGTCGTATACATCCTACGCAAACAAAATTTCCCATAACAAATTTTTAAAATCGATGTTGATACTGGGAAGAAACGGGTTAATATTATTCTTTTGTTCATTTACAAAAATAAAAACCGATGAAATATGTTTAAATTATTTTCACCACTAAAATTACAAAGTCTCAGAAATTCCATGGCCCACCCCTTGTTAATCCCTTAGCTCTTTACCTCACAATATAATAGTCATCTTGATACTGTAGTTCTAAACAAAATGTCAATCCAAGTGCTGCTAAGAATTTTACATGTGGTCAAAGTTTACAAAAACAGGGTTTCGTAAATATTTGTTAACAGCATATTTTACAGTTTTTTTTGCAAATTTCTAACTTAAAAAATTTTCTACAAAAAAAAAAAAGGTAGAATAACTTGTTTTGTAATTGTTTACTATTACTTTGTCATAGGGGTAACTGTTTTGGAGATATTAACTCTCCCACCTCCTCCTGTCACCTGTCTCACTGTTCTTTCCTTAATGTCCCAACAATTTTAGTCGGGATACTTAAAAAATCATAAAACATTTTAAAACCTTTGTAAACATCATGTATTATATATTATTGCAATCCTAAAGACTAGTAGAATAAGGAAAGGAAATTTTTATTGGTAGGCTTTCACTATTCGATAATCAATCAATTCAATCAATTTTTATTAGTCTGACAAATTTACATTTGTATTTAGATAAGTCAATCATGGATACTAATAAGATGTGCTAATACAATAGCTATACATAATAAGTTAAAAATACAACAACAAACACAATAAATCATTTAAAAAATGGAGATAACATGCAGTTTATAATAAATAACATATACATATATATAAAAGACAAATTATACAATTTTAAAATTCTCATGTTGCTTTAAGCTTAAGTCAAGGAATTTCAAAGTGAAGTAAACTTTAGTAGGGTATATAATTATTTCAACTTTAATATCATATCAATCTTTATTGATCCGTTTTTAATAAATAATATATTTTATATAGCACAGAATAGTGATAATATTAATAATAATTTAACAAAATATAAATTTTTTCCCTTTTTAAATCTTCATGTTTATTAAAATCAATTTTGAACATTTGAGCAATTCCATAATTTAGGTGAGAAGAGAATAGACCAAAGTATGCTAATTTTAAAATGTGTTCTGAACAGAACTTTGCCAGTGACCTGAGTAGAAGCTACTGAACTCAGTGTTTTGCACAGCTCACTAATGTGCTCTGCCCAAGACAATTTGCTGTCAAGGATGAGCCCTAGAAACTTTAACGATGATACTGTCTCTATTATTTTCTCATCAAACACTATCTTAAGGCCTTCTTCTAAGCCCGGCATTAAACCAAAAAGCATGCACTTGGTCTTTAATGTGTTTACTTTAAGACTATGTTCATAAAAATACTGGCAAGCAGTGTTTAGGCTGTGGTTTCCTAGACGCGTAATAAATGTGCTGCGGCTTAGATGAGCTATGTAGGTCGGAAACGCAGCCACCGGGCAGTGGTTTCCTAGACTGCGTAACACACTGTTGTAAGGTGCGTATCATGAGTTCACAAAAGAGATTACGAGCAACTGCTCTAATGTTATACGATGATTTGCCGGCCTCAGACATCAAGCTTCCTCATGTTACTGTCGGTGATGAAGCATTCAGACTGGACAAACATATAATGAAACCTTTCACCCAGAAACAAACTGTAGCAGACTCCTTTAAGAGGAACTACAATTACGCCTTGTGCAGAGCTCGAAGAGTAACGGAAAGTGCATTTGGAATCATGTGTGTTGTGTTTAGAATCTTCTTTACCCCAATTAATTTGAAACCTGAGACAGTAGATTTGGTAATATTTGTGTGTTGTTGCCTCCACAACATGTTAAGGAACGAGTTCATTGCTAACAATCCCCAAACTCCTACACATGTCGTGGTAGATGAGGTTCAAACAAACAACATGATACAATTGGCTGGCATTGGAGGATTTGCTAAATCCGAAGGTTTCAAAGTGAGGAGTAGGTTCATGGAGTATTTCAAAAAACACGTACAAGAATGGCAACAACAAAAGAAAACTACATTATGAGGAACTGTATGTGGCTCTCATGGATGTTATAGCTGTAGTATTAAAGCAAACATGTTTATTTACAATGTAAAAAATTAAATTAAAATTATATTAACAACGTTCCTGATTTATTCAGCGAAACTCATATCTTATTCCAAATGACATCCTTCTTCATATTATAGTCAGGATGGCTAAAATCCACTAGAAGAGCCCAATTCAATCAATTCTTCGTCGTCGTTATTTGAGAATTTTGCCTTCTGGGCGACATTTCCTTCCAACTCCAATGCACACAACATGTCTGTTACGGAGCGTATCTCAGATTTGACTGGTCTGAAAGCTGATAGCTATTGGTGCGCGTCAGCTATCAGGTGTTGGTTGATACGCTGCCTTGGAAACCACTTACACGAAACTGCATAAGACAAGTGTGTTGCGGCTTAGATGCGCTTACGCAGTGCATCTATTACACGTCCAGGAAACCACAGCCTTACCAGGATAAATGCATTTATTTCAGTATCACAGAGTCTGTGCCCTTTCAGACTTATAGTGGTATCATCAACATACTGAATTAGACCACCGCTCCTAACACTGAAGTGTAGATCATTCATGTATATAATAAACAATACTGGACCTAAAATGGATCCCTGTGGAACTCCATAATTGAGGACAACTCGATCGGATAAAGCATTTCCGACCTGAACCACTTGTTTCCTGTTAGTCATGTATGACTTTAACCAATCAAGTGGTAGGCCTCTGATCCCATATACTTCTAATTTATTAAAAAGTAAATGAAAGTCTACAAAGTCAAAAGCCTTGGACAGGTCCAGAAATACACTTAGTGCATGTTCCTGCCCATCCATTGTTGATAAAATATACTCAATTAAATTAATAATAGCATCAATTGTTGTCTTCCCTTTCTAGAATCCAAACTGGCTTTTACCAATAATGTTCATTTTGTTCAAGAAATTTTGAAGACGATTCAGAAAGAGTTTTTCGAAAACTTTACTGATTGCAGGGAGCAAGGATATAGGACGATAATTCGTCATCATTGACTTATCTCCATTTTTATAAATATTGATGACTTTAGCTATTTTAAAGTAGTCTGGAAAGATACCTTCCATGAAGGAATTGTTCACCAGAATTGTGAAAGGCTTAATCAGCTCTTGAGAGCCCTTTTTTAAAAGCCAACTAGACACTCCAGATGACTGGGAGCTCTTTAGGCCTATGAGTGTTGCTGCCATCTCAGCTTCACACACAGGAAACAATGCAATCGAGGAGGAACGAGAATATAAAACAGTATTTATATTTTTAGTAGGTTTTGATCCCTCTGGATTACCTATGTTAGCGGAAAAGTGATTAAAATATTCACCACCCTCAATGGATCAGCATACCGCTTACCCTCCACCTCCAAGGTGATTGCTCCATTTGATTTCTCAACCTTATTACCATTAATCATCTTCCAGGCGGTTTTAGGCAAGTTATCAGTAGCTGCCATTTGTTTGTTAACTTCATATGCCTTAGCCGCACTGATGACTTTTTTAGACACTTGTTTATACTTTACAAAATAGTCCTTGAATGTTTCCTCTCTGGAAATTTTATTTAGTTCTGCTAACAGTTTTAATTTTTGACTTGTCACCAAGATACCTTTAGTTATCCAGTAATGTTTTTGATTACCTGTTACTTTGGACTTGCATATTTTAAAGGTACATGCCAAGTTTACTTTATATTAAAAGTTTTTTATAAATTCTGAGACTTGCTCTTTACATTCTTAACTTGCTCAAGAAATAACCAGCTTTCTCCTCGCAGTAAAAACTTTAACTGGGCAATGTTATGGGCACATGTCTGCCGAGACAAGTTATATGAAGGCAGTAAATTTTTTTAATAATAATCAAATAAAACAATCTCCTGAGCATAATGGTCAGCGATACCCGATTGGACAATTCCAACCGATAACTGATCTTTGGTTATGTTAGTGATGGCATTGTCTATAGCTGTAGCTGACGTTGCCGTCACACGGGTAGGAGAGTCAATTAACCACATCAAGTCAAATGTTCTCAACAAGTCCTGTAACCTTCTGCAGAGTACACCATCTTTCAATACATCAACATTGAAGTCACAAATTATTACAAATTTAACTTTACTAACCAATAATTGATTCAAAATAATTTCTAACTGAGACAGAAAAACATCAAAATTACCACTTGGTGCTCTATAAACACCTATTACGACAAGATTGTTTAATGTTAACTTAATACCAGTAATCTCAAAAAATGTTGTTCTATACTTCTTTTCTTTACAAATTCTTAAAGTGTTTGTTTCAAAGTCACTTCTTACAAATACAGCAACCCCTA
>JAGFPH010006745.1:32541-49508 GCA_018207615.1 Philaenus spumarius
ACAATGTTGTATCTTACTGGAATGCTGCACAGTTGCTTTCGGTTTAACTATCAACCACTTCTCCAACAATACTCCTGAAGTGGACCTGCCAGTCCGTAGCCACCTTTCCAACGGAGTCATCTTTGGTACACAATGATGTTGTATCTTACTGGAATGCTACACAGTTGCTTTCGGTTTAACTATCAACCACTTCTCCAACAATCTAGGTTTTCTTACACGTTTCCCTAATACCTTGCTTGAATCTAAAATCAGTTCTGTGAGCATATCTGTGACTATCTTTTTCCTCTTTAAATTTATATGGTCACTATTTGTGAAATGGTTTGAAGAGAGTCTTTCATTCAAAAAGTTAAAAGAAATTCTGCTTGGGTTTTTATTTCTTCCTTCATTAATTCTAGAATGTATACAGTTATTAGCTGAGTTTAGTAGATATTTTTTCAGTAAAGTATTTTCGGAAGCAGGAATAGTATTTATAATAATATTTGTTCTGTGCGAAATTGGGATAATTTCACCGACTGATTTTTTATGGTATTACAAAAGTTTCTACCCGGAGAGATGTCATTGGAACCGCCAAATATTATGAGCTGGTCTTGTTGCATTAGATTTGCAGCAACCTGTTTAGCCGATTCGGCTATCTTTTTAATTGGAGCGCCTGGATGTATAATTCCGGTAACCTCATATTCAGTGTGAATGATTCAAGATCGGCAAGCGGCGAAAACCTATTTTGAACATCTAACTCTCCTGGAATTGCATTATTTTTTATGGTATTTACTTTACATCGTTTGTGTGGGCAAATCCATCTCAAATTTGAGCTTTTTTTAAGTTCTCTCAAAAGTAATTAATATTTTTCATGCTCTTCAAAAACTTAAAGTTTAAGATAAGTGTTTTGTTGTGTAACTGAATCCAACTCTGCACCCATTTTTACCATTACATCGTTTACTCTATCAAGTTCAAAACGTAACATATTAACTTGGTGCATTAGGGCACTATCTATTTCTGGATCATCAAACCCTTGAAAACCAGAAGAGTTCATACTACCATTACTGTACATTGTAAAATCAGATAGTGAAATGTTATGAAATTGAATTATAACAAACAAAACAAATAATTCTTCTTTAAAATATGTGTTTAGAATACAAGGCAAACAGTCCACTGAAAGTCTATTCCTTGTCTATCCTATGTCAACTTAAATACTGGAAAGCAAATAGAATACAAAGTTAATAAAAAATAACCCGTCTTATCTAGATCAAACAAATCCCTTCACTAACTCCATCCACTGTTACTTTGCAATTAATAACAGGAAACAGTTTTAATGTTTCTTCACTTTCCTCACTTAATACTTGTTGAAACACAATACAAAAATACTGTATATGTAAAGCACTTTTAATAAAATATTGTCACCAATTTCCACATTAATACAATGCTTATGTCCACATAAAAACAAACACAAATCAGCAGCAACATGAAAAGCAGCTTCTGGTTGCAAAGTACTCTTATATAATAACCTTAAAACAATAATTTGTTAAAAATTATTTTTTTCTCTTGATAATCACTATGAGAACTAAATTTCATAATAAACAAAACCAAAAATTTAAATAACCATTTTGTTCTAAATTTAATTAACTTTTCAAAAATATAAGGTTTATGGCAACTGATACTATATAAAAATAAAAACAAACTAATCCTACGAGTATGCCTAAGATCGTCGTCTGAAGATGACTTCGCATTTTCACCATTCCCCACTTCCAGAACTAAATCTAGTAAATCGTCATCAGATGAGACCACTTTCATGTACAATTTCACAAATATGACTTGATTGATCAACTTTGTCACAGCAACACCACTATAGTAAAATTCACCTCAGAGTGAGGCGGAAGTTGAAGCCTACCGAGGGTCAGCACGGTCGACTGGTTTCCGCTCCACTTCTACCTGAATTTTAATTTTTTACAGTAGCGTTATGCAAACTTTTTTTATAACAAGAAAATATAAAAATAAATCACATAACGTTGTGTATCACGATCGTCTGTTTATTTTAATACCAAATTTGAAGTAAATCTTTAAATGTTGAGTGATTAAAAACACCTTCAATAGTTCTTAGTTACATTCAAAGCTATGCCATTTAATTACTCAACATTTACCGATTTACTTCAAATTTGGTATCAAAATAAACAGACGATCGTGATACACAACGTTATGTGATTTATTTTTATATTTTCTTGTTATAAAAAAAGTTTGCATAACGCTACTATAAAAAATTAAAATTCAGGTAGAAGTGGAGGGGAAACCAGTCGACCGTGCTGATTCTCGGTAGGCTTCAACTTCCGCCTCACTCTGAGTTGAATTTTACTATAAAACCTGAAACGTAGTTTGTTACTGACATCTAGACAACCGAAGAAAAAAATACTGCTGGATGAATACCATAGCCTGCTAAATCATTTTCTTTTACAGTAGTACTATAAGTAATGTTTTTCTGTTTCAATTTTAACAAAATCTAACGTTATGCGTTGGTTGTTAACTGATTAATCTACTGTTGAAGAAAGGGCGACATAATGCATCGCAGGCAGAATATGGGACATTAAGAATAGGTATAAATGTGATGCGCTCAAGCCTTGCAACACTCGGAGGGATATGATCTGCAAAGCTGTAACGTATCGTGTACACTTCTCAGATTCAAGTTTAGGTCATTTTACTTTGAATAAATGGTGAAAATTGTATTTTAATAAATTCATGATCTAATAATAAAATACTTGTAATATTATTTTGTGAGGCGATTGTTTATATTATGGCTATTGTATACTACCTATGTTTAGATGCTGCCAACAAATGGAACGTCCCTTGGAACACAAGGTTTGGTAAACACTTTTCTCATGTTTAACTGGGTTGAATACACTGTGTTCTGTTCGATGTTAGGCTTCTCTATTCTGATTGGTGTTTATTATGGATGTTACAAGCAACAAAACACAATCTCCGAGTATCTTCTTGGTGGCAAAAAGATGAGCATCTTTCCTATAACAGTGTCTTTGGTGGCTAGGTAAGACAATCTGAAAATAAAAATATTACATAAGTTTTAATCTGTAAACTATTTGAGTCCAAAATGTATGGGTTTGGTAATAGATAATAGACTAAGCTGGGAATACAACTATTAACTGTGATATCACTTACCAACAGCAATCCTTTGAAGTTGTCTTGAATTATTTATACACACAACACGTGTTTGGACATTTACTGTCATGTTATTGTGCTGATACTACGAAGCAGTGGTAGATCTTGAAACGACTCTAAAGGGACTACATGTCCCTCAGAGTCAGTCTCTGAGTCAGCCTGGTCTTGTTGTTTTCATTTGAAAGAAATTTTTCTTGTTGAACGATCACCTTCATATGCATCAGTTCAAAATTTATATGTGCAAATTTTGTTTTCTCTTCGCTTCTGCTCTTCCCTTTTAGTATTGTTCACATAACTGTAGCCATCAAAAACTACTGTTATTTCATGGCAATAGTGCTTCTTGATATAGGTGACATATTGCTGGCAAATAGAAGCAAAAGTAGACCCAATGAGGCTCCACTTCATAATTTTTTTTATCGATAGCCTTTCCTTGAAATACAAGCTGAGGGTTATTTACTTTTTCATTATTAATTATAACCGTACAAGTCATTGACTATAAGGAAATAACTTTGTTTTTACGTGACTACTTCAGGTCTGTAAAGTTACTTCCAACAAGCCTATTTAAGGTTTCCGTTTCCACTTGTACTGCAAGGTCACAGTTTATATTAGAGCTCTCCACAATTTCTGTTGATAATGAAACAAGTTTGTATATTTTAGCATAAAACATAACTCAATGCTTTTGTGTCTTCCTTATCTTGAATTTGTCGTGGATCAACATGCTGTTTACCAGACAAAAATTCCGATGAGCAGATATCTTTGGTTGCTGTATTCTTAACCAACCATTTGGCCAATACAGAATCTTTAATTCTTCTCCCATAGGTCAGACCACCTCTGATTATCATACTGCTCATTAAGGTCTGTTAAATTAACATCTGACCATGTTTCAGACCATTGAAAGTTAGTCCTTAATACTGTAAACGTCTTAAACTCCTCAGAGGTCATCTTCTGGTCAAGCATGAGCATATCCTGGTGGCCACTAGCGTTAAAAAAAGGTTAATGAACTAAACACAACGTAAATGACCATCCTATTCTCCAGAGTGTTCAACAGCAATAAAATCTTATTATTGTGATATTCTTGATCTCGTATTGTTGTAATCATATTAAAGTACTGCGCCCAAAGCACAACAATTGGTCCATTTTTTCCTAAATTCGTCTAATTTATTTTTTAAATTTAAGTTGAAGAAAAGCCAGCTGGTCATTGTTGTTAATAGTGTTGAGGGTCAACTGGTTATTTCCCACATTCATCTTGAGCAAAAATACACTTTCTACCTCTTCTTTCAAGATATCACAGCTTGACAATATGATTTTTGCCAGAGCATTCTGAACAAGCAAGTGAGCACGAACAGCTCTGCTATACGCATGCCCATCCAGCACTTTATCTATGAAACTAGGGGCCCTGCCCCTGGATGCTTCGCGTTCCAACCCCGCCTCAGCCTTCGGCCTCAGATGGCTGCTTCGCTTCCCTCGCAGTTGGAAAATTTTATAAAGAATCTCGATAATCTTTGGCTCGTTTGTACATAGGTGTCCGAGCATAAATCAGCTGTTTTATTTGGCAGCTGATTCAAACTCATTAAACATTATCTCCATAAGATTAACATGGGAAATTTGAAGGATTGTGTGCCAGAGCGCCTTCTCAGGAGAATAGCGGTTGAACGGATGATTGGATGTTGAATCTGATGGAAAATCTCATGTTTGAAATTAAATTTTCTTTTTGTATTTTACATTTTTTTTCTAGAGAGCTTTAATTCAAGTATAAGGTTGAGGGGTCCGATTACGGGAAGTGCCTAATAATTAATGTCAGTGAATCAGTGTTACCGCCTAGCTTTTTGTAAGTAGATTAGGAGCAAAAATTGTGCTCAATAAGACCAATTCTTGCAAAAGTATGTCCAATACATCCCAAAAATGACATTACCATAAATGGAATCCACCAAGTCTAACTACGACATTTTGCAAATGATCTGGGCAAGATGCAACCGAGCCGTATTGTTTAGTGGCTGGTCAAAGGTGACGATGCACTAGTTGATTTGTTTCTTCTCGTACTCTTCTGCAGCCATCATCAATGCTGTGGATTGTACTGTAGTTGCTAAGAGTATGATTAATTAGTGAAGGTTCACAATACTTTTAGCCAAAGTTTTGTTTGGTTTAATACATTACATGTAACCCTTCCATTCTGGTTTCCCAGGTATGCCAACCCATTTTGAACACAGTCACAACATATCAGACAGAGTGTGCGCTCGATTGTCAATTGACAAGGGGGTTGAGCTCTTTACGATTTTGCACGAAGCATTTTTCAACCCATTTCCACCTGGATTCTCATAAATTTGCAGTTTGCATACCCCCATTTCCCCAACTGTGTGGCAGGAGGATCAAAGGTCATTTTCTCAATGTCATTCCAAGTGGGATAAATTTAGCAGGAGTTGTACATTTGATCCTTCCCATACTGTGAAATGTGTTTAAACCATCAATAGTTGCTACATTGTAATCCGCGTTATCAAAGACAAACTGTGTGAATGCCAAAAGTGGAACAGGCTGTTGAAGGTGATAGATAGCACACAACTCCAACATCTGACCGTCATTGTACGACCCAAAATCCTAAGTTTGAAAGCAGATTCATAAACTCAATAAACTCTGCTGCTCTCAAAATTCTTAATTGATCTCAGTAGCGAAAAAACTTTCCAGGTAGAATAGAATAGACTTTATTTTGGGCGAAGTTAGGACAATTAGGTTCTCTCTTACACTTAACCCATAATTATACAATTACAATTTTTAAACATATTGACATAATTAACTTAAGCCTAAAACAAAACATAAATACACAATAAAGACAAAGAAAAATCCATATAAAACCACAGAACTAAAAAAGAAAAATCCTAAGCTAATATAGTTTATGTTAGGGTCAGGTTTAGATGTGAAGTGGATGCATCTTGTTTTCAAGCTGTTTTTATGTCAGTTACTATTGAGGTAGCTCTTGTGCACTGTTTTCTACAAGATGTAAGCACAACTGTTGTTCTCTCGCTTTGAAATTTTGTATATTTTCTATCTCCTCTCTAGTTATATTAGCACTTATCAAACTCTGGAAAGCTTTTGCTTCCAATTGACTGGCATTATTATGTGACACTTTTTGGACATGATTCGCACAAAACCGGAACACCATTAAAGAAAAAACACACTTTTTTCAAAACACTATTCGACTCTCGAGTTCATAAGAAGCCTTGGAGGGTTACTGAAATTGATTCGGTTTATATTGGGTCTCGTGGTTGAACTTGCAAATTGTAGATAGAGCGGGGAGAGGACGAACAGATGGTCAGGGGCTTGGGTAAAACGGGTGGTAATAACAACAACTAAACAACATAGAAACCAGATAGTCAAGTAATTTTTTTCCCACCACGAAAACTTTTCTTATCTATCCTTTGATCTATCCTGTAATTTTAAAGCATGCTCATTTACCCTAGGAAATTTGTATACAAATAAAATGAAAATTGCTTTTACAGTAGTTCCAAAATAACTGCTTTATTCAATAGAGAATCTTTCCGTGTTTATTTTTTTTAACAAATTAAAAGAAAAATGAAAAGCTCCTCTAGTGAATAAAGCAATAATTTTGAACAAAAAGGCAATTTTCATTTAACTTGTTTGAAATAGAGTTAAATCGAAATGATACACACATTTCCAGAAGATTATTGAAATGTATAACTTGAGATTTGTGTATTTTATGTTTGAATAATAATATTTGTTTATTTGTAATTGAAATTGTACAAACTAAGCCAAAAACACAAATTTTAAATTTTGTTCTAGTTTCCAAGGACTCTATCTTTAAAACTATAGCAACTACGACAAAAATGAATAGGGGTCTTTCTTGAAGAGAATTTACTCTAGTTTAATTTTTTATAGGGTTAGTTTTTCACTAAACTCAATATTTCCCCGAGTTATTTAAGAAAACATGTAAAAAATGTCTCTTAAATAAAAAATAAATAAATAAAAAAAAAGTCTCTTGATGTCTCCTCCCCTCCCGCTCACCCTGACTTTTGGGGAATTTTAGTATGCTGTACAGAACACTCGATGAGCAACGATGCCAAGTTTCAAAACTTCATAATTTTGTCTCCTATTTTGACTAATTTGATTGGATTATATGGGCCTGAACATTCACCCCAAACCAAAAATCTAAATTTTGTTTAAATTGGTCCCTTGCCAGAATGTTTAGAAATTTTGCAAACAGTATCATCATTTGTAGCTAAATCTGAAGAAAGTTTGAATAGCAGAATTAGCTGTTAGACCTCCAGGAAACAAAGTAGCTGTTATGCCAGATGAGGCAACTACCTACTATGCCAATTTCCTTTTAAATGGCTCACACACATTAGCCAGTAAAAAATTGCCACTAAGGTTTTTCTTATACAAGGAGAATCTAGAAAATGACTGCAATATTTTGAGGTACCGTATACTATTCAATATTGTAATTTAAGCAATTTTCTGATATAATAGTAACTTTGCTCATTTTATCTCAACATAATTGTTAAGGAGTTGATGTCCAATGAGATCTCTTTTATAATTTCTGTAGCTAAATTGGTTAGTTTGTGTTAGACCAAATAAAATTAATTGTGGTTCAACCATAGATATTATTTTGTTATTTATTTTAATTAGATCTGTTTTATATTTCTAAAGGTTTTGAGCTTTGCTTATTGAAGATGACTGCTTCTGTAGGGTAGCATCCCACTAGTTGTCATTTTTAAGTAATACATGTTTGTAATATGTCTCTCTAAATATTTCACTAATAACACCATCGTTTTTCTTTTAACTTTGTTATTTAAATGCCAAATTTATTATTGTTTTACCTTCTATTCAACATTTTTTTACATTTTAGATTGAATCTTGTATGCATTGTTTTAGAATAACTGTTAATTGAGTATAGTTTTGAGCTAGTATTGGGTTTTAACCTTACAAAATTAAATTAAACATGATATTTTTTAATCATATAAGCACAATTGTGCTATATTCTGTGCTTAATGTATAAACAAACTCTAATGAAACAATACGTCAGCTTAAAAATGTTCTCTTAAAAATAATCTTGATAATGTAATCACATAACAAATGAAATCATGCATCTAAATTGTAAATTGTTGCAGCCATGTTTCTGGCATCACATTACTTGGAGTGCCAGCTGAGACATACGTATATGGTACGCAGTATTATGCAGTATTTTTTTCTGGGTGTATTATTTCTGTGTTAGCGGTACTTTTCTTCATTCCAGTTTTATACAATCTGCAGTTAAATTCTGTGTATGAGGTAAGTACCGCACTTCTAATGTACTTTAATAAAAACATACTGTATTTGAAGAAATTTTTAATAAGGGTTAAAATTGTCTTGCGAGTGGGCTAGGCTGTTAGGTCTGATGTCAGAACTGAGAAATATATATATGTAACTCCTAGACTGCTGGATTATAAATGCACCGCTGCACCCCCATTCCACTTCTTTGCATGCACTTGACTAATTGAGAGTGCAATATAAAATTTTACTCACTGTTACTAAGAGCAGATTTCTTATTCACAAATAACAAACTAATTTTCCAGTGTCAAGGTCACTAATTTAATAAAGAACTATAGGCTACCTTTCTTATGTCCGTTACATGACTTCTTCTGTTCTTTTTTTGTGTTCCACATTTCAAGTCTATCCTACTATCAGAAACTGTCCCTTGTTAATTTGAGAAATATATAATCATAACACTTTCAAAACAACAGTTAGATTGTAGATGCTCATCTTGTTGATACTGGAGGGGCTAATCAAGAAGGACATAAGAGAATTATAGTATTTTATTCACAATATTTGTTTCTTCATTTTAGCACACATAAACAGTATAACGTTTACTTTTTGTGTAATAGGCATCAAAGAGCAACATCAAATTTTTTTGTGTATCTTGTTTCTTATCTTATATTTGTATATGTACACGTAGCATCTTTTCCTTTTTCAGTCGATGGAACCAAATAAGGAAAGTTTTTATCCTTTAACCACCCATTGTTAGGATGTTGCCACTAACTAGAGCGTCCAGCTCTTTTCCTTTCTCTTACCACTCTGAATTTTTCAATCATTTGTCTTATGACTTCCAACTGAAATGGCTGCTATATAATATATATATATATATATAATATTTGTGGTTCAAAAGCAACAAATCCATTTAAACGATTGTCATACATATTCAAAATTAAAAATCATCATTTAGCTATCAACCAAGTCTATTTTCAATTCTCAGTATTGCAGAATAGCTGCATGGAGTAAAATGTATTTTGTGTTGTAGATATGTTTATGATTTTTACTATACTGAATTACTGATGATGGGTGAAATTTAAATGTAGTAGCTTGACAAGAAAATACCTCAAAAAGGGATAAGTATACTACAACGAAAAGCTTGTTTCTCTAGAAACGTTCCGCTACTTTGTTGGGAACGCCAAGCTCTGTTGCAAAATAAATTACTATCACCTACTGGGAGACAATAGCTACTCTTTTCTGTTCCCCTAGGTGAAGCAACTTGTTGCCAAATATTTAATTTACTAAATATTTTGACCAAAAAAAATTATATTTAACTCCCAGTAATTTAACACACTAGCTCAATTAAACTGACTCTTTTTTACTTTCTGTAAACCTCAGAGTTGTAAGTACACTGGAACTAACCTTGTAACGTGAATTATCTGTGCTTTAGTTTAACTTATAATTTAGCCAAGTTCTAATATCTGAATACATGGGATACACTATTGGATGTGCAAGACAGGTAACATAAAATCAAATTAATTCTGTTCTGCAAAATAAAAACTTTGAATTTATTACTTCTAAATTCAAACAGAAATTAAAAAAAAAACTGAAATACAAAATATTTAAATTCTTTGGTAATTTTTACCTTACACAATAAATTCAAAAATAATTACTTAATCTAAAATGGCAGAACTTTCTATGAATTTACTTACTTTGAAAATTGCTTTTATTCTATTTATAATGTTAATTAATTAAATCTTTTTATTATAAAATATTATTATTTTTAAACTTTTACTTTAATTAAATTTTAATTTAATTTAATGAATGCAACTTGATACACCACAAGATTAATAAAATATCTAACCCAGTATAATAAATAAATTTAATGAATTTACTCAGGCAAAATCTGCAACGTATTTTCGCTTTTCACAGACCTTATAAGTGGTAGCTGTATGTCCTTCGACTGGAGGTACTAAGTCACAAGTTGTCTGGTGCCATTGAATTACAGATTTTTTCTTTCTGGAAGTTGGCAGATGGTCCTAGGTCCGTTCATCTGGTTATCCCACGATGTCTAGAAGCTCAATCACGATTTTTGTAAAAAAGAAAGAGAGCGAGAGTCGCTGGGTAGACTGTATTTATACCCAGTTTCCCTCCGAATCAGGTATGGCCTCGCTGGTATTTTGCACCCTTTTGTCGCATCCTCCAATTTGCAATTTATAAAAGATTTTGTTTTCCTTTGCTATAGTATTAATTATTTTAATGACTTTTTCCTTTATCGTTTCTTTAATTTTTAATTATTTTAATTAAAAAACTATTTTTTTAAGTTGATTTCTCAGTTCCTAAACTTTGGCAATCCCACATCCCCTCTTCTCTCCATGCACCCTTGCGCTGAGATTTGCCGCGTTTTCTTTGTCGTTTCTTCTATTGTTATTGGATTTTCTTTAATAACTTTACTATTTTCCATCGGATTTTCTTTCTTCCCACATCTTCTTCTTTACGCACGAACTCGAATGGTAGTTGTAGGACGTTTCGTTTGCATTTTCGCGTGTCCCGACCGCTTTCCGCAGATTTTCGCCACAAAGTCTTCCATTTTCCATTTTTCGACGATTTCCTTTTCTGCAGTTCTTTTTCTTGTGGTTTAATGTTACTAGCCGCAGTCTCGCTTCTTTTGACCTTTTTTTCTTGTTTTTCTTGGACTTAGGAGTTTTACGAATTTACTCTATTTGTTCTTTACTTTATATTACCGAAATTTATTTTATATACTGGATCATTTTACAATTTGTTTAGCTACTAATCTATTTTAATTATTTATGGACTTTAAAACTTTATTTTACCTTAACTTTTGTTCTTAAAGGTGATACAATTGTCACCTTTCCATTCAAATTATATTTAACTTTTTCTTTTAATTTTCCATTAAATCTTTACTTAAATAATACATTGTATACATTACATTTAAAATAACTTTATTTTTTATGTACTTTTTACTATACAAAATTCGCCACTTTAAAGCATTTTCTTTAATATTAACATTATGACCTTTTGTCATATGACATTTCTTTTTTGGAATTTTTTCCTGAATCCAAAAATGTCCTTACTTTTGGATTTTGAGTTAAATTGAATTTTTTGTTTAACTTTGAACGCATATTACGTAAGCAATTTCCCTTATTACGTTTCGGGAATTAGGTGCCCAATACATAAGCGTTTAGCGTAATGCATTGACCACATAAAACCACTAATTCGCAAATTCCTAAATCCTGGCTATTCCCTCAGAAATCAGATAATCTCGGCTAAGATACTTTTGCCGTTTTTCGCCAGCTAACTCTCATCTTGCCCTGACTTGCATTTCCATGACCTACATACGTATGATGCCCGTAGTAGTCTAGGAAGATTGAATTATTCAAAAAACATTTGAAAAATTCAAAATTCCTGGAATTGCACGGACATTTTCTGCTGCAATACATAAAAAAAAAGAAGTAGTTATTTTATGATTAAGAGGGAAAACAAGAGCTGCTTTAAATCATTTATTTATTTAATAAATAAATGTACAACATTAATTATTGAACAAAATATTTTCTTGAATCTACACTGATAATCATTTCTACTCATAAAGGAAATGCTAGTCTTTTATGTTACGAGGTATATCCAGACCTGTTTCTAAGCGCTGCGATCGCTGTTCTCCACAACCGTTTCCATTACTCTGAGTCAAGGAGGAGGAATTGACGCTATTTTGAGATCGCTGTTGGTTATGTACGCTTTGTAGTGCTTGTATATAATGGTAGTGTTAATTGAAAATCCCACCGCTTGTGAAATCAGATCTGTTATTCGATTTCTAATTGCAAAAACATAAAAAAATTTACATTTATCGACAAATCTGTGAGGTTTATGGAGAAACTGCAATGAGTGATTCAATGGTGAGAAGATGTTTCCGACAGTTCAATGAAGGACGTGATCAAGTGCATAATGAAGAAAAGTCAACTTCCATCTTTGGTTACTGATGAAATGGTTCTTGCAGTTGACGAAAAGATTAAGGCAAACCGACTTCGGCTGGGACGTGTTTGACTTTCTGGACATGCCTCGTAGAAGTTATATTACTTGTCTATCACTAAATAATTATAACAATACCTTTTAATATTTTTCAGTACTTGGAATTAAGATTTAGCAGACCAGTGAGAATTTTAGCATCACTCATTTTTGCTTCATCTTTGGTAAGAATAGTTAGTTTTTTAAATCTTAATATGATTTTAAACTCACCTAACATTGTTTCACTGTCAATATCATTTTTAGGAATACATATTATTAGTATATAAAATATGAGAGTTTAGTAAATTATTAGTTATAATATTATTTAACCTTTAATTAAAAAACAAATTTGTGACGGGTATTTCGCGGCAGCATTGCCACACAATAACAGTCACTGTAAATTTTGCCGGAATGGACTCTAGTCGGAATGGGATACGTTCCAGGGGTCTGGCAAACTTGAATTTACAGGAAAGGTTTTTGGCTATCGTTACTATAACGCTGACGAACTGTCAGAACAACCAAACTCGCGATGCCTACTTCTTAACCCGTTTCGTTAGGAACGAGGTAACTAAATATTCTACAGCGGTGATTGGGTTGGCTGAATACTCTCCAGCAAGGAGCGGATGGCTGAATATTCTCCAGCAAGGAGCTGAATATTCTCAAGCAAGGAACGAAATGGCTGAATATTCTCCAGCTGTTAGCGAATACGGAGAAGAGCCTAAACTACTCTTATTGTACTAAATAATTACTTCTGAATTCCCTGGAGAACTTTAATGAAAACCATTAATTACTAAATATCTTATAATACCTTCTATTAAGAAATTAGTACTTAAGTATTACCAGAGGTGGCGTTTTAGCAAACTAATATTTCCCTAGTCCCTTAAGCTACGTTGGTAATACTTATTGTAAATTACACGCTTTGGGGGAACGAGGTTGGCTGAATATTCTCCAGCAAGGAAGCTGAATATTCTCCAGCTGTTAGCGAATACAGGAAAGGAGCTTAAACTACTTTTACGGTACTAATAAACTACTCCCGAATTCCATTACGGCAAACTAGAAATCTCTTAATCGGTGATACTTATGCCAAAGGAACGATCCCTAGCCAAGGTTCCTAGCCAGACTCGATTCGAATGATCGGCGACCCCTTCTCGATGAAAAAAATTGTGGAAGTGAAAAATGAACCAGTTACAATATTATGTTTGATGTTACTTTATAAGTATCTCTAACAATATTGTAACCCACCGTAGTGATAATTTTCTAGATTCGCTGTTAAACATGTTACTAAATTTTATGCTGGCATAGTAAAGTTCTAGTTCCTGTACAAACCCCATTACATCTAAGCAACCACCTTATCAGCACCTATATATACACGCCCTCCCCCCACTCCTCCCCATACCGGCTAATCCAAGACCGACCTGGTGGGGGAATGAGAGGAGCCACATTAAATTTACTATTAGTATCTATTATTAACAATAAAAACCAATTTAACAATAAATAAACCCTCTGAGGATGATGACCATGTCATCGAAATATACATAAGGGTAACATATTAAACATAACTTACAATTTAGTTGTTTAGTTATTGTTTTTGTTCCTTGTTTTGTGGTTCGGGTTTTTATTTAAATCAGTGTGACTGTAAGTTTATGTTTGGTAATTAATTGTATCATCAAGCTGTGGTAGCGAGTTTACATTGACTGTCTTACCAAGTTTTTTAAATATATTTTAAGTAATAATTTATTTTCATTTGGAAACGATTTTGGTTTTTGCTGGAATTTATTCCTTTTTACATTTCTAGAAATTTCTCGAATGTCATCTGTTCTCTCTTCTAGAACAATCTAAATTTCTGGTTTTATTTTTGGAAAGGCTGCGTGTTTCAAACTTTCCTTTCTCTTTGTTTATAGTCCTAACCCCATTTAATTTTATCATTCTTTTTGTCTGCCCTTTAAAAAAGTTATATATATTTTATTATAATGAATTTTACTTTTGATTGTTGTCTGCTTACAATTATCTATACGTGTAAAATCCAAATACCACTGACTCAATCACAAATTTCAAAAATCACCAAATGGATTGGAATGAAATTTGGTATGCAGCTTCCTCTAGAGTGGTAGGTGCTCGCTAAGAAAGGTTTAAAAAAAAACTCGAAATTTTAGGGGGTTTTGGGGGGTTAAAGTTACTAAAAATCTCCATAAGAAATACATAGTATAATATATTTATTGATATATATGTTTTTTGTTATTATACATTTAACTTTGATTTGTCTATCTATGCAAAGCCAGATCGGGGCAGCTAGTTCAATAAATCCTATTATTTATTATTTAAATTTATTTATATTCTTTCAATTTAACTATTTTATTCATTTAAAGTTAAATGCCTTTTTAGGGTAATATCTTTAATATGGTTCCTTGAGATTGTACATGTTACAATAGTAGTAACTCTTTCGCTTACTAGTCTCAGACTTGTTACTATGATTTCATTAACATACTTCAGGGTTGGTTTTATGAAAGCTCTGGATTTTTTTTGTGGAGTCATTCTTTTACAATTCCCAACTAGCACCGCATTTAAACATAGCGGTAGGAGAAAGTAGCGTTTTGTTCAGTATTTTATATTTAAAACTTAAAAAGTACCTTTTTAGTCTCAATAAATAACTAACGGCACAAATTTAAATTAGAATAAATGAAAATGTATTTTCCAAGGTTTTAAGGTAATGTGTTGGTAATGTAATTATCTTCCTTGTTTATTAAGCTTATATTTAACCTTTTGACCATTGTATATTTATTTATTCAGTGTAGATGAATTTGAATTTTGCTATCATGTTTTTAAAAAAAATAAAAATAGACATTTTAAATTTACTTAAATTATTTATTTATTTGCCTCACAAAATTATTGTTCTTATTATACTTCACTCTAGGATTGTTTTCCATAGTTTTAAGGGTCTGCTGGAGTGGCGGCCATCTTCGATTTTTATCCGTAAGAGCAATGTTAAATTTAAAACCATTTATTTTGTTTATTTTTTATCATAAAATTGTTTGCAAGGTCTCATTTTAACCAGTCACAATACGCATCCGTTTTTAAATCACATTTTTTTTATCCTTTCATTTGTCGTGTAATTGACATTTATTTTTTTTTAAGTATAAAATTTGAACTTTTTTCTTTACACAATAAACAAATTATAATTAAAAGTGAATCGCAAGCCGGGTCCACAATTTTATAAAGAATATTCAGTTTTTTTTTCAGCACTCAATTACAAAAGGTGGATTTATAAAATGGTTTGAAATGAGGCAATGTCAAAGCGCTCAGCTACAAGAAATTGCACTGTATAGATACGGTGATATGGCTATAGACAGAAACTCTGGCATCGCCGGTTGCTTTTTGGTTTACTGGAGCAGACCTTTAGGATTCTGTACACATTTTGCCAGTCAAACAGCCAACACCATTATTCCACTGATTCTACATTGCTAAAATATTTCACTAACATTTAGAAATTGATATTACACTGTACAAAACTTTCCCACACAACCCTTCAAACAAGGCAACCATCGTATTTTACAATAACATTATCGCTTCCATTTATACTAGACAACTAGTTCAGAATTTGATTCCACTGCCACACATTTTTGTTGATTTAATTCACTCAAGTTGAGAAACATAAACAATTGTACAAACAACAGATCAGAATAACTTCATAAAAATGTGAGCATACTGGCCGGTTAAAGCAAGAGTTTAAATTAATTGTATATGTACAAGCATACTGCAGTAGACCAGTTTCATGACATTGTAAATATACCAAATTACATGGGATACTGGTCAAAAGGCTACTTCCATACAAACAAAGTTAATAAAAAGTTTTTTATCAGAAAAGTTTATTTAAATTCATTCAAGGTGCACTTATAAAAATGTAATAAAGTGTTACTATGTAGTGCAGCAAATTTGTTAGCCAATCACTATGTTAACTTAGCCTTCATTTTGTCTCTTTTTTACGTAAATTATTGATGGACCATACCAATAGTGAATGTAAGTTATGTAAAAACATATGGGTTTTGTACATGTTATATGGGTTAGAGGATTATAATTTGAAACAAGATTACAAACTGTAAAAATAAACTAAAAAATATATAATGACTTCTGAACCAAAAGTGTATTTTTTGTTTTAGATACTTCATATTCCAATTGTGATATACGTACCATCTTTAGCATTTAATCAAGGTATGAGAAAACAATCTTTGCTATATTGAAGTAAAATACAATGTTCAAACACAACAATTGAATAAGGTATTATTACAAAATTAAGGAGTATAAATGTTTCTCTTTGTCATTGAATTGTATAAGTTCAATGTAACGTATGGAAAAGGGGGGGCTTTCACAGGTTTCTCCTCTTCAGTTTGGACACTCCTTACATCCGGGTTTCTGATTAACTGTAGATCCATCACAATGGTTATTTTACCCCAATATTATGGACAGTAAAACGAGTTTTAGTTGAGTGTGTTGGAAATAAAGCCTTTTACACATGATTTCAGTTAGGTACCTAATTCTCTTCCGGAAATGTTAGGTGA
>JAGFPH010006746.1:0-30307 GCA_018207615.1 Philaenus spumarius
ACCACCATCAAAGAAAGCGTCCAAATAACTGGCAATAAAAGGTAATTTATTTTAAATTTAATTGTATTCATACAACTTAATAACTAATTTAACAAAAGCAGTTATTAATAAAAACATTAGTCATGGTAGAGAAAAATATTCTTACAACTTAAACCAAATTAGGTTTATCAGAAACATGAAATACAATCTTTCAAAATAAATTCAATTACTTGAAATAGCCGCACAATAGAGTATATTGGATTTCAAATTCAATCAAATGATGTCATGTTCAATTTTCCCTTCGTGCTATATCGATCTATTTGCAGTACTTTCCTCCGAAGGTTAAATCTTTTGATTGCCGTATCCTATTCCGAGACGGAAAGTAGTTTCAAAGTCATAAACGACTATCGACCAACAGCTAGTGAATTGTTTGTATGAAATAGTTTAATCTCTAAACGAATCCGTGTATATTTAAACCCTCTGTATTTCACTTTCTTTTAATTCCGAATTAAATGAAACGAATATATTTACAGTAAATAAAATTATATTTTTCATACATCACTAAATTAATATGGTAGACGTTTTAAATAGTTAACAATTATCACAATGTGTTTTTCTTTAACAAATAACACAACATGACTACTATTACAATTAGTAAAATTACTTCCCTTCTTCCACTTAAACAATTCTATACTATAGCTATATAGTCTGACATGCGCTTTATGGACTCTGAGAGATTAGGCGACCCTTACTAATTACTACTTACTACACACATTCTAACGCCCCACCTGTAACCCCTATTGAATGGCCGACCGTGCATTCCACTGCATTGCGACTTTTAACATTAATTACACCACTTGAGGTTGTCAAGAGAAGTCAAACATTTTTGAGATTTTTAGAAGAATTAAATTTGTTTCAAGGTTTTCTAAAATAATAAATATAGGATACTATTCTGCACATTTCTTTTTTTACGAGACCTTGTATCCCGTCTGGTTTCAAAAAATCGATAAAACGTAAAATTCTATAATAGCACCCAGTTCAAGTCCAGTTAGAGGATTTTACCGTTGGGGGTATCTTCTGACCCGAGAACGATGGCTGGGATACAAATTCGATAAACTAGATTGTCCGCTTTTAGAAAAGCTAAGCAGTCCATAATCCGAGGCAGAAAAGTCGAGGTTCAAATAATTTCTACTAATACATTTTGTGCAAGTAGGCAGCTATTCAGCACCTTCATTAGTAGACCAATTTCCAAAATAGAAGGTTGAAACCCTAAAACATATTAACTTAATTTTGGAAATTCGCTCAACTCACGACAGCTGTTCAGCTGCGTGATCGAATTATTTTCAACTGATATCATTAATGAAAGATCATGAGACAGAAAATTTGGGATAAACCTATGTCAGTACAAGCCGTAGAATATTAAAACTCCGCCTTTTCAGCTCAGCTGCCACTAATTTCATGTCTATCCATTTCTAACATTTGAAATATGAAACTGAATGTTCAATAGTTATCAGATTTGTGATACTTTACTTTCATATAATAAAATTACTTCTATATTAAATTATATTCTCTAGAAAACTCCTTACATCATAAATAAATTGTACACATTCTATTCTATAATGGTTTTGGCAGATATGAATTCCAAAGATGAAAGTCAGGGGAAATAGCAATCAAAGGAAACCAAATATGCCTGTGGGGTGAACAGTAGAGTAAACAATTCATAAGGGGAATTTGAAACGCTTAGAACAATAGAATTCAAAAATTGTATTTCTAAGGTAAAATGAACATAAAGTGAAACAAGGGAATTCTAGAGGGATAATATTATACATTATAAATAGTTCGTTGTCATAGATTAAAAACTTTCTTGGAAATCTATTTTTAACTGTGAAGAGATATCATTTTGCTAAGTGGATTGATTAAGTCATGTAGTTTAGCGTGCAGTTTATGTTTTGGTAAATAGTGTGAACATTGGGGACGATCCAAACAACCACTGCTATACAGGGTGTAGAAAATACCTGGCACCTGTTTAATATTTCGTATATAAACCAAATTTTAAGCTAGATGTGATTGAGGAACCTACTCTATGTAAAAATACTATTTTATTAAGATTTCAAAACAATTATCCGCCATCTTGGATCCGCCGTTTTGAATGTAACTTTGATTTTTTTTTAAAGTGGTCATGTGGTACATCACTTCGATGTAGAATTTCAAGAGAAAACCAACGGTAAAATTTGCACACCTATATCTTTAACTAATTAAAAATGGCGGCCAAAAACAACGAAAGCGTGTTTTCCAATTTTACCATATTCACCACCGGAATGGCTATTGGCATTCATTAATATCACCGAGTTTTAATAATGATAACGTATTTCACGACATACAATTTAGTAAAATGTTTTTTAGATATTCAATCACTTATTTTTTCCCTGAAGAAATAATTATATTGAAGTACTATAGTGTGATTGCTATGGGAGTGCGTCTGGAGCTCGGATCTACCTGCGAGGGACCCGGCCCACACACGCACACTCTCCACCGTCCTAATTGCCTAAAAGCCCTAAACTACTTAACCCACAAATATTATACCATTCTATGATAATTCAAAAACTTATTTTATTTCATGTTAAATATACTGTAAAATGCATTGTTTTAAGTATTGTTAAATTTCATAAAACAAAGAGTCGAAACACGAAATGATTATGACAGTAAACAGTTTATTACAAAGGTTGAAGAGTACTGTGACGACAAATTCACAATGATTGAATGAAACCCAGAACTAAAATTAATAGAAGGAACAAAACACAATAACAGAACAATTTAATGAAAAGTTATGTTTATTGTACTACCCTTATGCACATTTCAATGACATAGTCATCATCCTCAGAGGGCTATTATATAATACTACTCTGTTATGATGAGTGTTAAAGCCCTCTGAGAATGATGACTCAGCGTAATGAGAATTAGTGTTCAAATATTTCTGAGCCTACTGAGAATGAAAACAACTAAGAATGTAACCTATCCCTGGTGAAACTTTAGTGTCAAATCAATTTCTATTGCAGAAATTGTAGGGTTTAGCTTTAAAACGTATTTTGTAGGTTTGCCTACACTAACCACCTATCCTGATTTATACAAACTCAATTAGGTTTGATTGGAACTATCTACTTCAATAAGTTCCATTGACAATTATATTTAAAGTCCGTAATCACGCTATAATTTCAATGGAATATATTAGACAATCCATTATGTAGTGCACTTGCTATTACATTAATCTCTCAAATCTATTATTTCGTTCGGGTGCAATTTGCAAAGTTCTGTAATAAACTAACATAACTGAATAAAATTAATTAAATATAGTTTATACGATTTGAATTCTTACAGATAAAACTCAAGGTGCTGAATATATGCCGCCCTGTATAAAACAAATACAGGGGGCGAGCACAACGAAACAACGCCTTGGCAGGGCTGCATGCTGTAATGGAAACCAATTTTATAATATATTTGTGCACTTATGTAGCTATTCAGCGCCCTCTTGAGTTGACCAATTTCAAAAGTATTTGGTTGAAACACTAAAACACATAAACTCAATTTCGGAAAGGAATTTATATTTGAAAATTCTTCAAAAACAGGTACCACCCATTAAAATATGTAGGCTACATTGAGACAATGGGATTTGAAGAAAAAAACATTTACATTACTTATAGTCCAGTAAAAATAGAACAAAAATGGACAAATGCTGCAGGTTAACCGATTTTTAGGATTTTTTTTTTTTTTGAAGTGATAACTTTTGTTGGTTTATTGGGCAATTTCGCTTCCCTACGTTTCTTAAATCTCGCATCATGAACTTTTTCTTAGACACAAGTCAGAGCGTGGAGAAGGAATATTTTTATTTTAATACATTTACATTCATTACTATAGCAATCAAATTAACATTTAAGAATTGAAGGGGTCGGGATAAAAGAGTGCCAACCACCATTTCTGATGTTTTGAAATATTCAATGTTAAAAGTTTGACTAAATCCATAAATCACATTTTAGCCACAACGACCATTTTCAAATAAATAGTTTTGAGGTTATATATGTAGGCCTATGTGTTGTCTTACATGAAGAGAAGCTCTAAATATACAATGTATAAAACTGTTAAATGTTTTTTACAAAACAAAACCATAAAGCACTTTGTTCCCCCAAATGAAAACACAATGTTTCCAGTAGTAGTAGTTGTATAGAAGTATTAAAAAACAGCACTCTTAATATAAACTACTTATGGAAAGTATAATAAAACTAAGTAGTTACACTCTGTTATTCAATGAAAAATGTTTTTCCTCTTCATTGACATTATTTGCAGGAATCAAGTTGTTTTAGTAAGCGTGATGTATGGGAGGAATGTACTTCAACAGTGTCTTAACATCATCTATTTTTTCTTCTTTATTTTGTTATGCTCTGCAAGCTTGTCATGAATCACAGGAATAGAGAGTCTTCCTCGTTTCTGCAAATTCAAAGTGTAAAACTCTCCATTCATGCTGTGCTTGAGTTGCATTTCATAGGGTTTGTTTCTTTGGAACCTGAAGCAAAGAGCTTGTGAGAATCTTTGCGCTGTTTTATCATCAGCAAATAATTTACGTTTAGTGTTAAAATGTTCCTGGAACTTTGTCAAGTTTAGTATGTCTTGGTTTGACAACACGACATGCTGGCTGGCTATCGTTGTCCTGTAAAAATTTTAATTTCAGATGTTTGTAGTAAACATAAAGTATTATGGCAACTAAATATAAAGTATGCAACAAAATGGTTTAAAGGCATAAAAAAGCCTAAAATAAAAGATAAATTTATAACAAAATTAATGTAGTTGACAAAGGGCAATCACAAAAACAAAAACCATGAGCACAAAGAAGGTGCCAAACAACAGAGGCTTGTTTGGCGAAAAATAGTGCCAAGCAACAAAAATACATTTAAACATTTTTTGTGAAGTAAAAGATTTTAACAAAATTGATGTATAAAGATAAGGTCTCTAAACTTTATATATTTATTGTTTTGCATTAGTTGTTGCATAAAGATGGCAGCTAATCATTTATTGAGCTTATTGCTAAACATCATTTCATCAACTTGTATGTTAGGACAAAAACAATGCCAAAAAACACTCACCTCAAACAGAGAAACACCCCTTGATTGAGTTTCTGGTAGAAAATCTGGGTCACTATCCGTATCATCCATGTTTAAAGATGAATCGTCAGAACAAGGGTCATAATATTCAGCAATTTTTCTCACACATCGTCTATTTTTCTTCATGTTGTGATGATGCTTGACACTATCTTTCCCAAAACATTGTGCTAAACCAGTTGAGCAAAGAACATGCAATGAGAATTCAGAGGATTCTAGTGGCGTTTTTAGAAAACTGACCAGTGATGTGTGTAGTACTTTTAGTAGTTTCTCTAAAAGATGGTGCTGACAGTTTAGTTTACCCAAAAATGATGCTTGGCACTCTTTTACCCAGAACCCTTCAATTAGTGAGTTTAATATAACAGCTGATTTCGCCAATCATCTGTAATTCTTAAGCAAAATTCAGTGTAGTTATACCTTGGGGTTTATGTTTACAACTTCAATCATTATAATTTCTTGTGAAGTTGATTTCCTTAAATATTAGTTATAGAACTATTGTAGGCTATAATACGTTATAAGATTTTCTTTGAGGTTATAAACTGTATATAAAAACAACCTCTTATCCATATAATAAAAATAAAATCATGTTCGTTGCTAAGCGCATCACTTGAGAACGGCTGGACCAATTTGACTATTTAAAATTTTTTTTTAATGTTCGTAATTGTCCGAATTAATTTTTTATGGAAAGAAAAATTTAAAATTTTCTCGTAAAATGTTAAAATTCGGGAAAAACTTAACATCGTTTTTTCTATAAAGTCAAGACCGTAACTCACGAAAACAGCTGTTCTAATAAAATGGAAACACGTCCTTAGTAACACATGTTTGTTTACATTCATTACCATAGCAACTTTACTTAGCATTTATAATCAGTTTATCATTCTTCAAAACCAACAGCTTTTTTGGTTAGATTGACGAACTTAAAGCAAACAAAAACAAAAATCAACTAAAAATGCTTACTATATTTTAATTCAATTCAAAAATTGGTTGTTACATATTATATATAAAAAAAAACAGATGAGTTGGATCAAAAACTGAACATAATTATAGGTTATACCTGCAATGAACCAAAATACGTATATTTGCAACTAATTGGGCTAATTTAGAATCAGGTTTTTTACACATTCTTCACAACTATCGGTTTTTTTAGATTAGGTAAAAGCAAACAAAAGGTTTACTGTATTATCTACTAAGGTTTACAAACTATAAATCTAAATTTATGTAGTATATTCTTAAATGGCATAAAAACTATTTTGCAATTAAGTCAATGTAATGAAACGGAATAACTTTACTACCCGTTATATTAAATCAAGCAATAGCGAAGCATTGCTGGGTCCACTAGTCATCAATATATTCGTTTATACAAATTTTAAGAATAGATACCGGTACCAATTTTTTTTCGGTGTAACTACTTATCCTTTTTCGGTATTGTCTTGCCTTTCTACTGCAGTTTCGGGTATTCACCCATCATCAGGAATAATAAAAACACAGACACATACATATAAAACATACACTAAACACATTTCACTCCACGCACTATTCCGGCAACGTGCACGTTGGATTGTAGTGATGGTACTGGTACCGGATTCGTCCTTCAATGTCTTATCTGTATATTAGATGTTCGTTGGACTTAGTGCCTGAATTAACGTGTCGTATAACATATTTTAATTAAATGAGAGTTGATCATTTAGCAACACTGTGAACTGAAATTTCGTTGCTATATATATTTCAAATTCTTCTGTAGCATCCATAATTCGTCCTTTGCTACACACATGCATTATTTCTAGATTGTCATTAAAACTTGTGTATGAGTGACAACTGTCCATAAGGTGCTCCGCAAAACTGGATTTTGAGGCAGTTAGTTTTTTCCTTGGTAGGTGCTCCTTAAATCTTATGTAAAACGGGCGTCCTGTTTGGCCTATGTAAAACCTGGGACAATCGCTATATTTAAGCTTATTTATGCCTGTTTGGAGTTGCAGGTCCTAGCTTGATGTTGTAGGATAGACTCAAGTTTATTGCTCGTTCTATATGTAATGATCATGTTATATTTCTTCATTATATTTCTTATTGTATAATTTAACATATTTCCGTATTCAATTGACACGTAATTTGGTTTGGAGTTATTAGGAATAGGTGCTATGAAGCATTTGTTTCTATGCCTCCAAATGAGTTTTTCAATAATGGTAGTTTTATATCCATCGGCAACGGCAACATGTTTTATTATTTGTAACTCCTGGTTTTAGTCCAACACAGACATAGGGATGGTCAGGAGTCGATGTACCTATTGTAAGATACCTATTTTTTCGGAATCATTCATACATCTTCGTATTACATATTTGATTATTATTTTATTCACTTTAATATTAACAACTTCTAAATCATCTGATCTATCAATATGAAATAAAAAGTATTTCAAAGATAATATTTTTACCTTTCTTTAAATACATAATAACGGATATAAAGAAAAAATTTTAACAAATAGGCCTACAGTTTTAAAATCCTTATAGGCCTAACTGTACACATTTACCGAGTAAATAATCCACGTAGTCATAGAAGTTATCACTTCCAACGTGTGGTCTTAAGCACACCAATTTAATTTTGTTTTTATTTGTCGTCTTGGCACCTAGATTAAAGATTGCAAAAAACAATTTGTGCTCGTTTTTTTGATAATCAAAAATGTTCCAAAAAATTCTAATATCTCAACAACTAAAACGAATTTTTTGGTGAAACTGATAATTTTAGGGTTTTGGGAGGCACTGATCACGAATATATATAAAATATGAACATTCAAAATGGCTGCCATTTTCTGCGGATACTGATTTGGAGAAATAGTAATAACTTGATGTAAATCCGCACTGGTATGAAGAAACTCATACCCAATATCCATTGAAAGTTAATGTTTGGATGGGTATTGTAGGACAGCAAGTTATAGGTTTCATTTTCATAGTTGGATACTTAAATGCTGATAAATATGGAGCAATACTTCAGGAATAAATCATTTCACAAATAAAAACATATTTGGCCCCAAATTTCAAAATATATGGTATTAACAAGATGGTGCACTAGCACATTTTGGTTATCAAGTACGCAATATTTGATATGCTGCTTTTCCTTGGCGATACCCGACTTGTCTCCTTTGGACTATTTCTTATGGGGCAACATTAAAAATATCGTCTACCAAACTAAACCTCCAAATATTGATAATTTGAAAAATGAAATTTAAGAAGCTGCCCGAAATATTTCTGTTCCTGCTTTGGCTAATGCAGTTCGTTCATTTTATAATCGGCTAGCCCACTGTCAGCCATTTGGAGGAAAACATTTTGAACATTTGATTTATTGAATTTTGAGTAAGTGCTTAAATACTAAGATGTATTTTACAGATTTTTGTTATAAAGCCAAACAATCTGATTTTAATTTATTTCTAGCTAACTTTAAAAGATAGACAAAATATTAAATACTAAATTTGTTCATTTTAAATAGACCTTTAAAACAAAATGATACATACCTACCTTGCCATTTAAAATTTTTGAGTTACAGCCTTTTTGATTTTTTTCAAAATTGATTTTGACTGGTTCAACTAAATACTCCCAAATATCGTTGTGAGGCATATCGTTTGAAAGCAAAATTGAATTCTGAATCAAAAAAGAATAATAATTAATATTTAAAAAATAGTAGTACAGCAAAATCGGAAAAACAATTTCGTTGGCTTTCGGACCGCTATTTTTAATAGGTTAAAGATATGGATGTGCAAATTTCATAGTTGGTTTTCTCTTGAAATTCTACATCGAAATTATGTATCTCATGTCTACCTTCCTACTTTAAAAAACAAAGTTACATTCAAGATGGCAGATAAATTTTTTGAAATCATAATAAAATATAATTTAAAAAATTTAATAGGTTCCTGAAAGTACGGAGTTGAACTGTGTAACAATGTTTAAATTATGAAGGGGTGGCCGGACTTTTGTATCACTCTGTATAAATGTTTAAAGAAAACGGGGTACACATCATAATTAATTATTTTTCTAAAACTATATATTAGGCCTTTACTAAGAAAAACAACTACTGCATAACGTACATTAAGTTTTACAAAACTGGTAGAACCTGTTTTAGGTGGAAAATATAATTTTAACGTTACTTAGTTTGGGTGAAGCTTAGCTTTTGAGTAGTAATGCCACAACAGTCCATTAAAATCGACTGTCCATTAATAGTAACTCACGCATACTATTATTTGTTTGAAATTTATCCATTTGTAAAACGTATGGGTTTCCATAATCTGAATATAATCGAAATATACTTAGATTGTATTAGTTCTATAAACATTTAGCTCAATATTAATACTGGTTTAGTTATCGCACCAACTGTTACTGCTGTAATCAAATTTAACTGTGGCTTTGAAACATATTTTAGAATTTGTTTGGCTGGATGTATAACAGTGAAACCATATTGTTTGTCATTTATAGGTTTATTTATTGTCGAATAAACCCGTAATATTTGCACGATTATCCATGTAAACTACTGATTCCGTGTTGTAAATGATCAATAAAATCTTTAATAACTTGTACAATATAATCAATTTTAACATTAATTAGCATCAAATTTTATATTATTGAAATAAATGTAATACGTTATTGGTCCTTGCGAGTTTGCACCTCGACCTTGTGCCCTCGCATATAGACTACTTCGCTTCGCTCGCAGAGGACACACTCGTTTTTAACTGTACTTTTATAATATTTTAAGTTTTGATCTATTTTGGGGAAACCAGGCAGCCTATAAGGTAGTGTAAAGAAACAAAACGTGCAGAATAACCTCCTATATTTATCTTTGCAGATAAAACCACAAACATGTTTCATTTTAGTACGAAAAATATTTTTAAAAATTACTTCCAGTGAAAAATGCTTCTGGTTGTATTTTTTGGCTGAAGAACTTGTTCGAGTGACATAGAAAACCAATGTGTATTCCAAATATCGACAAAATTGATCTTATAATAAGGCCGTTACGGTGCGAGCACCGGTCATATTCCCGGGGCACTTTTGGGGGGTCATTAAAGATTAATCTTTAATGGCACCTCAAAATGTGTTCTGAAGACTATGATCGTTGCTCATTGACTACTCCCGACCCTTAGGACTCACCATAAGAGTCACTGCAACAGCTCATTGTTTTATAGAAATTCTGTAACAAGTGCAGGAAAACAAATAATGTTATGTTTGCAACTTTGTAATCTCTAAAGATAAAAAATACGATAAACAGACTAAAAACACTGACGATTTCATATTCACAATAATCAAATCGTACACTTAAATGAAATAATATTACTAGCGGTAAACGTATTTTACTTTCAAAAGAAAATACAGAAAATACTTAAGGTCTGCTTTAAATTATAGTTTACCTCTGCGTTTGGAAAATGTTCTAATAAAATTTAGTGACTAGAATTTAAATAAAAACGCACATTAGATTATATAACATATGCACATATATAAACAAGAGCAGGAAATATGTTATAACACAGAGGCGACCTCCGACATCCTTTCTTCACAATGTTTTTGCAAAATATTATGACATGACTATACTTGTTATTTAAGATATAAAACATTTTTTACTAGGTACTACTCAAAAGTAAAAATACTGTTTTTATATATTTTATATTCAATATACAGAGTTATCTTAAACATACATGAACATATATTTATATCATATCAGAAATAAGCAATGTTATTAATATTATTTTTTCCTACAGCTACTAACAAAGTGCCTTTTTGCACACTCACAGCAGTTCACAAACTAAATTACATTTGTTCAGCGTCAAGTAATTATTATACCTCTTTGTTTGACTTTTCTCGCACCCTAGGGTGAAAAGTAAATCAGCTGATGTAGGCTATGTTTTGAAAATGTTGATTGTTGTGCTCTAAGTTGTGCTGCTCTTGGTGGCACATGTGAATTACAATACACAAAACGTTTGTCAATTATATTTTAATGTTAAGACGTTTTGTTTAATAAAACAGATCTTTTTTAAAACTAAAACGCTAATTTAAAATGTAGCTGTAGGAAAACAGTTGTATGTATTACGGGTGCAACTCAACTTTGCACCCTTGATACGCTCTATAACTATTTTGTTAGCAGTCAGCTGTTTGTTGCTCAACTGGAGTTAAATTGTCTACCTGTTGAATATGCAGAATGTTCATAAAGTTCCTTTAAGTCCTCATCATTATTTGTGTTACTTAAAATAAGTTAACAAAACTTTCAATATATCTTGTGTTGCATAACAGGACAATTGTCTTGACATATCTTACTATTTATTTTTGGGGGCTTAATTGGGGCTAACAGTTTCAAATGTAAAGTTATGTCATGTAAAACGCCATTGTAAAGCTTATTAAAAGAGAAACAGAATAGTCAAACTAGAGCTTGCATGTCTTGGCAATCCTTGTGATTAGTGTGGCATGTTTCACCTTTTTACTGACGTCATCTTCATGCTGTAAATATAAAACACTAAACAACACTCGCATGACAAAAATGGTTAAAATGATATGTTGCACATTTAATTTTTACAAGTATTTAATTTATTATAAAATTGTCTGTAAGTAGCTACATGTTGTCCCAGCTGGTTCTATTACTTTGCTTTTTAATTAATTGCGATATGTGCACACTGCTACACAATTCAAATAATTATTTGTTAATTATATTAGTATCAAATATAAAGGGCCTCTATTACTAAAGAAGCCAATGTAAACGCATTATTGTATACTCTGATATTCTCACGCAAATTACGATTGATTAGGATGGTAGCATTTGGATCTAAGTAAGGTGACGCGGTAGAGGTAGCATAAAGTAAGACAAATATCGAAATAGGCACATACACACCCAATAATTCGAATTACTGCATGCATTCTAACTTCACCATAAATAATTAAATAAATTATCCAAACAAAATTTGATATTGCCAACTAAAACACTGTTAATTGTGTAGAATAATAAATTACCTGATTCTCAATTGGCCAAGATGGTTGCTATGGTAATAAACGTAAACTCTTTCAATAAACGTGTCAGCAAAATCCCTAATTTTGTCAATAATATTATTTTTATATTTGTTCTAATTTTAAATAGAAATCCTAAATATTTCCGGGATAAAAATTAGTCTCACAAAAGTCTTTGGCATGCAAAGGAAAGTTTCGCCAAAATTTGATCATCCATTCTAGAGATTAGCCCGGAAAAACAAAAACAGAGTGACAGAAATAACATTTTAATTGGATGATCAGGATTTGGTGTGAATAAGAGCTTAGAGAAAAACTTTTATTTGTAAATCACAGACAGACACTTCAAATGTGTTTATACGTATAGATATTAATAGCTAATTTTTCCTATATATATATGTGTGTGTGTGTTGTGGTGTGTGTTCGCACTCTAGCGGCCGCATTTTAGGTCCGATTTGGTTCAAATTTTTTACACATGTTGGTTGTCTACGTCGCTCGGACGAGTTCGTTAGCCAAAAAATCCACCAATCGGAAGCAAGTTTTTGACTGGAAGTAACTATTTTTTTGAGATTTTTCCTACGAGAATTAATATGTTTTTGAGTTTTTTCTACAAATATAAATGTAGGATGTTATTCTGCACATTTTGTCTTTTACGCGACCTTATAGCTCGCTTGGTTCACCAAAAATCGATCAAAACGTAAAAAACCATAGAAGAACCCGGTTCTACCGTGGGGTTGGCGTGCAAAGCACGCAATGCATTGTGCATTGAAGATACTCCCAATACGGGGGTTGGCGTGCGAAGCACGCAATGCTTTGTGTGTTGAAGATACTCCCATACGGATCTTCCCAATTGCGGAATGGCGTGTGAACCATTTTGCAGCTATTAAGCACCTTCGTGAGTAGACCTATTTTCCAAATTGTTGGTTGAAATCCAAAAACTTAGGCCTATAAACTTAATTTTTGAAATTTGCTCAACTCACGTCAGCGGTTCAGCTGCGTGGTCGAATTATTATCGTTTACATAATTATTACTTCAAATATTGTTAGTTAAAATCCAATACGTATTAGTTTTATTTACATACGAAATATTTTAAGATTTGTGTTCAATAATAATATATTTAAATGTATTTATTTGTTGCACAATATTTTAGTAATAATACGATTGGAAAAAGGCAGCAAAATAAACACCATTAAATTATACACAGAATGTGTGGATATCCAACCTAATTTTAACATGACATTAATATTCAAGAAATAGGATTGGGGTTTGCAAGGGTAAGCTTCTATTATCTTTAAGAGGATCATGGTAGTAGTTACCAGCTTAAACTTAATCTTGTTTGTTTTATAATCTTCATTAATTTTTGTTCCCTTCAATAACTAACACACTTTAGTGGTTGTTTATGATGTGTACTACTAGAAATCCCCCGTGAAAAATCACAAGCAGATTAATTAGATAAACATCAGAAATACATCAATTATAAAATACTATTTTTAATACAACAGACTTTATGAACTGACTGACGGGAATTTTTAACTCGGTAAATGAGTACAATTATGAGTACAGTAAGTAAAGGATTACTTTGCAGGCCTATTTGTTAAAATGTGTTACTTACATAACATATAGTTAACAATGTGTTATTAACATATTATAAAAGTAAGATAAAAATATAATTTTTTAATTGATTTTATTTTGTTTCATATTGATATGACAAATATAGTTTAAAAGTTTTAAATATTATAAAATAGTCAAATGATTTTATAAAACTGTAGGCCTGTTTGTAATTTTTTTTATTTATATATATTATTACATATCAAAGTAAAGATAAAAATAATATCGTTCAATTACTTTTTATTTCATATTGATATATCAAATGATTTAAAAGGTTTTAATATTTATATTGAACAAATTAATAACCGAATATGTTTATATGTTACACGAAGATGTACGAATGTTTACAAAGTAAGACGAATCTGTATCTTTACTTTAAATTTGTATAAATGAATAATATATTGATGATAAAATGTTGTACTTATATTCGTTTTATAACCTCAAAGCAAATCAGATAACGTACGTTCTACGTTCGTTCTACGTTCTTCGTACGTTCTATAACTCATACAAGCTGACCCGGCAATGCTTCGCTATTGCATAATTATTTTGGTGAAATAAATGCGACAAATGATGGTAATTTTGTGTGTCATAAGGATATGAATCGTAGGTTCTAAACCATGTCATTTATACCACTTCATAGCTGTACACCATTTACATGTCGTCATAGGACCTAGTTCAACTGTTTTGTCTTTGTGATAATCGGTGTTGCAGTTGTAGTGAAACCCTGACATTTATTTTTCAGACCATAGAAGCATTTTCATGTGACATCTTATAGAACTGTATTTTTGAACGGCAGCCATTTTGACCTGGTGATTTTGTTTACTGTACTTTTTGGAAGCCTCACGATGCACGACAGGATTTTGTATTGTATCTTTTGACAGCCTCGCGATTTACGGCGGGATTTTTTGCATTGTGTCTTTTGACAGACTCCTTATGTGCTTTAGCACGATTAGTATTAAAAAAACGTTTTCGCCATTTTCCCCAGGTTTCTGGGTGGTTTGAACAATGGAACAATGATCTGACACAACATTATCTTCGACAAACACGGTTTTGTCGACGGAGACTGAGAGTTTTGGAGATCATTGTCTGAAAGCTGCCCAATTTCCCCAACATTATCATCCGTAATATAAGAGGGAACGAGAGTATCAGGACTAGAAGAGTTTAGAGGAATGAGAAAATTAAAATGATAAGCCCAACTGATGCACCAGTGCCTTGTGGTCAGTGAGTAGGGAAGTGAAAGTGAGGGAGGGGCAAGTTATTTGTGCCAGGTTTCTTGTTTCAATAAGCAATGTGAATAATGGTGAGAGGGCTCTCATGAGTGGGCACTCCAAACGAAGGTGAGTGTCGGCTCGGGTAGCGAGTAGGCTCTCGGAAATCATGTGAATAAAGATTTGGAGAAAACCAGCGAGTGCCCACTCGCCTAGTCATTTGTTTGCGAATGGGCTCTCGCTGTTCATGAACAAGTAGCAACTTGAAACCTGGGTCGGTTTTACCACAGGAATATGTGTACAATCTATGGCTCCTTTAGCTGAAGGAAAATTGTATTTTCCCCGCCATTTTCCCATGTCTACTTCCATTTCATCATCGTTGGAGGGAAATTTTATCCAAACATTGTTCTTCCTACAATAGCTATAGCATTCATAACATTTTGGATAGTTTTTGTCCTGTGACACCCTATGTCCTCGTCCACGCCTGATTGGAATCCAGGATCACCTTAAAATACCTTAGGAAAGTCTTCATTTTTTCAAACTTACTTAAAAATCGCCCCACCACGATTGGTCTCTTCACCGTTCAAAAAGTGCTCACTCATCCAATCATCCAAACATTCTGCGAACTGAACCTGTATAAAGTCTTAAACACATCTTCACTGGTTTCGCGACGGGCTACATAAATTTTGCACCTCCTAATCGGTATAAACTCGGCCATTGCTACTCACTCAACAAGGGCGAGTGTCCTACTGATGAGACTCGCAAATCTTAGAAAGGGCACTCAGGCAGCTGATTGTACACTCGGTATTATTCACCTGATAACTGGAGAGCCCACTCGCAGGTCAATAGTTTACTCGAGGTGGTGAGAGCCCTCTCGTCGTTGGAGCCGAGTCTGTTCTTATATTCACCTGAACCTGAGTGGCCACTCGGAAAAAACGATAATTAAGTGCCCACTCACGATTATTCACATCACTTAATGCTATATACATTTTAAGAATTCGTGATCAGTCTATAGGCAACAAAATAAAAAATACAATTTACCAATATTTTTAAACCCATACAAAAAATTTCGTAAGACTTATAACCGTACAATATTTTGTTTAATTGGAATATCTATATCATAAATAGTATAATATATTGTTTGAGATTTCACCATGTTTAGACAAATCGTTCGTTACGTTATATACGATGATAAGTATATAGATCGGGGCAGCAACATATATAGATAGATGCCCCGATCCGGATTTGCATGAGAAATCAAAGTTAAATGTATATTAACAAAAAAATATATCAATAACTATATTATACTATGTATTTTGATGGGGATTTTTAGTAACTTTGATTTCCCAAACCCCCTAAAATTTCGAATTTTTTGAAAACCTTTCTTGGTTAGCACCTATGGCTTTAGAAGAGACTACATACCAAATTTCGTTCCAATCCGTTTGGTAGTTTTGGAGAAATCTTGATTTAGTAACTTTGACCCAACCCCTAAACCCCCCTAAGATTTCGAATTTTTTTAAACCCTTTCTTAGTGAGCACCTATGGCCCTAGAGGAAGGTACGTACCAAATTTCGTTCCAATCTGTTCGGTAGTTTTTGAGATTTCGTGATGAGTGAGTGAGTTGCTTTTATACATATAGATTTAAAAAGTCAACTTCACCATACATTGTATTATTGATTGAAGTTGTAAACATAACCCCAAAGTATAATCTGCGCAATGTTTTGTTAAGTATTACAGCAATGGGTGAACTCAGCTGTTATATTGCTATTCACGTAAGTACACTCGCTGTCGTACTAGTTGATTTACAAAATGTTAAATACGGGATAACCAAACAATCTTCTAATCATTACATTAATATTGTTTTTGATACTTCTTATTTTAAATGTAACCTCCCCATTTACTTACAAAGTAGTCACGCTTAACTTGTTCAAGTTATGCGCTAAAGAGCGTTTGCATAAGCCCTATATTTTGCTATAAGAATGAAATAAAGTTCAGCAAATGTCTTAGATTTTGTTAATATTGCTTTTGATGTTATGAGTAAAAAAAAAGTTTATGGGTAGTACAAGTTTTTCCAAGAATGGGGTAAAGACGTTAAAGATGTTACAGTAACATCCTTTTTCTGCTCCGTTTTTTTAAGGGAATAACATTCATGTAGACAATTAAATTAAATTCCTGTTAATTTTTAACACAACACGTATAAATAGTGTTTATACATTTTTTGCTGTTACAAAATTTTTACTCTAAATTACTTGTAAATAAAGTTAAAACTTATGATGCAGAATGTTGAATATAAATTATGTAAATTTCAACTGATATAAGCAAGTATAAGATTATCTTAACACCTTAAAGCATGGACACATCTCTAATGTTTAAATATAATATAAACAAATGGCGTATGCATACTTAAAATGAACGATCTTACGGTGTAAGTGCAACGACGTTTAAATACAGTACAGGAAAAATGCCATACAAATACTATTTGTATCTTTAAACAGTTTTTTAGGTGTAGGATTACTGAATAATAATTCAAATTGTGATATCGAATTTAATAAACGGTACAAGGAACTGGCAAATACTTTCTCACAAACATATTTCAATTATTAAACAGATTCACTGTGACTTGGGTGGGGTAGGAAAGGTGATTTTTTATTTAAGTTGGAGATTAACTAATAAATATTATTATTATTATCTAGAGAGAAAACTATTCAATCCATATCGAACAAATTTGAACCAAACACGTCAATTAGGTCTTTATAGATGCACGAAAAAAGGGTTTGAAAAATTTAGAAAAACAACCACCTTTATGGCCAAAAACCCCCAAAAATCAGTTATTATTATTAGATAAATGATAATTTTTAGAAAGATGCGGTTTTTTTGCATATGATTAAAGGCTACAAATAATCAAAATTTTATCAAAATCGATAAAGCTGTTTTTTTATAAAAAATAACAACTGATTTTTTGGGGGTTTTTTGGCCAAAAAGGGGGTTGTTTTTCAAAACTTTTCAAAACCCTTTTTCGTACATCTATACAGGCCTACTTGACATGTCTGGTGCAAATTTGGTTGAAACCGATTAAATAGTTGTCTCTCGAGCTTTGTATACATACAGACATACAGACATACAGACGTACAGACGTACAGACATACAGACATACATACAGACATACAGACAGACATACAGACAGACATTTTGTAAAAACCACTTTTTTGGACTCAGGGGGTCCCAAAACGGATATTTCCACAAAAATCTCAACATCGATTTTTTTGCGATCACTATACTTTCTCTATACTATAGTATAGTGAGAAAGTAAAAGATGAATATGGTCGAAATACGGGGTTCACTCCCAGCCCAATTACAGATAAAACAGCTGTTTGGATCATAAGCTTAACACAATTTTTAGGTTAGGCCTATACTGAACCAACACCAGTATAGGTGAAAGCGTTTAGAAAGCTTTCTGAAAGTGTTTAGATTTATTACCATAGCAACCGGATTGGCAAATTTAGAATCAAATAATTACTCTTCACAACCAACAGTTATTGTTTTAGGTTGGGTGATAGCAAACACAAACAACAACAAAATTCTTGCTGTATCATAATTCAAACAAATTTTTAAAAATATGCCAACTTTATTCTTTACTAGGCCTATTTGACCAATGTGAAATACTGCTTTATCGTATCACATTTTGGTCACATTTTATAACTCGAAAATTGTCTTTCTTCTTTATAAAAATAAAAAGTATCTTTCTTAAATCAATCGAAATTCACGTGGAAATATCACAGCATACAATAGTCGGTTTGCAATTGAACCGCCGCAGGATTTGATGGTGAATTGAGCAGAGGCGAACCTTCTAATTACATTATAAACAACAATGTATCATTTCGTTATAGTAATTACAGCAAAAAACTACAGTTTACTAAATTAAATTCTCTGAAAGAATAACAGTTATTTGATTAAAAGTGTAATTTTCTTCTAACCTCCTTTTGCTTCTGTCCTTTCTTCTTTTCGCTCTTCCTTTATTTCATATCTTACCATCATTCTTTTCTTTCACAAAAAAATTGTTTGTTTATTACACGAAATTATTTACTTATTTTTTAAATAGTATATACAGTTTTGCTAAGCAATATTTATACATACTGAACTACATGCGCAATCTTGCAGGAATTTATGCCTTATAAAAGAATAAATTTTACTTAGTCCTGTGCTTACATCTCCTTGTAAATATACAGGGTATATTTATTTTTGCCTTTTTTATTTTGCCTGTAGCTCAAAGGATAACGAAGATATTGTTAAAAAAAGGAAAAATGTATTGCCTTAATCTTTATGTTTGTGTTAGATCTACACCACTTGTATCATACATTTCTCGTTTTCAGATAATATCTCGGCTATCTTTAAAGATATGGGGAAAATTTAAAAAAACATTTTGTTTGTCATTAAATAAATATTATGTAAACTGTTTTGTCTCTTGTATTTTTTTTTCTAAAATGATCGGTTTTTGAGATATGTTACATTAAAAATTATAAACTGCCGCCATTTTGAAAATATTTAAAATAATGTTATAATTTTTCGTACAGTGATAAAAGGTTACGCAAAAAATATGTATAAAAAGTTTAAGCTCAATAATACTTCCAACAATTTTAAGTATTTTGTAAAAATCACATACAGACTATCGGACAGCAAACGAATAGAGATAGGACACATGTTGTATGACATTATTTGCTTGTTTTTAGCTGACAAATACGCCCGTGAAGTTTCGAACAGTCGAAGCTGGACACCCTGTACTTCTAATTTTAATTAATATTACGTAATAATATTATACATGAGTTGTTTCCTCTGGTTATGAATATAATTAGTTAGTGGACTGTATCTTTGTTTTAATTCTAATACCTGAACATCATTAGGTGTAGTTAGATAGGGTAGATTATTTCTCGGTTTTAATTCTGATGTTTCATCCTGTTAAAATGAAAAGTCTTCAGTCTGATTCAACAAGTAATAAATAAATTAGAGTAATAAAAAAGGTGTAAAAGATATTAAATAAAATGATTAGAAGTTTTATTATAGAGAGTGATTTTAAAAAGTTAGAGAAACAACAAAACTTAAAAGAAGAATTAAAAAAGTCATGAAAGAGAAATGTAACAGAATAACAATAATGAAACATATGTTTTTTTTCTTCAAATATACTTAAAATAATTGCATTCTTGATTAATGTCTTATTTTATGAATACTAATCACAAGCCATTTGAAGAAATTTCCAACAGTAAATATACAGGGTTAGTTAAAAGTCTGGAGACACCCCCTTAACTCTCCACCGAGCATTGATAGAAAATCCAAACCCGGGGGTTGTTTATAGGTCATAAAAGCACACTGCCCCATGCATAGGGCAACGTTCCCCCCCAACTCAAAATCGGAATTTTTGGGGGCTACTCAATATTTTTAAATGTAAACCCCTAGTGTGTGGTCCCTCATGTAGATCTTGATAAAAGAAAACCAACAGCGCAAACTAGAGGTCTCTATCTCATCCCTATCTAAAACGCTGGGCGATAAACTGGAAAGAGAATTAACAAATGGAATTGTATTAGACTGTAATGAAACAAAAACCTCTGGCTACAATTGTATTTCTAAGCAGTTAATTACAAGGATAACTTGTCACAGGAGATGCTCAAATTGATGGTCCTCAGTGGTTTGACAATGTGCCAATGTGGTGTAAAAATGTGAAACTGCTCGCTGCAATGTATCTTGAGGAATATGTTGGATTTCTTGCTGGATTCGATTTCTGAGATCATCAAGATTTGAGGTTTAGTTTTGTAAACTCTATATTTTACATAGCCCCACAGGAAGTAATCCAGTAGCGACAGGTCCGGTGACCTGGCAGGCCACTCAATAGATCCACGTCTACCAATCCAATGATTTGGGAAAACGTTATCTAAGTACTGGCGAACTTGCAAGCCGTAACGCGGAGGAGCTCCGTCTTGTTGGAACCAAATTTATTCGAAATTATTTACCGGTGCCTGGATAGCTGCAACAATTTGTTGTTGGAGCATAGCTAAGTATACCTCAGCATTAAGGTTTCCATTAATAAAGAACGGCCCAATAACTCGTCCTCCCCGTCCTCCCATCATTCCTAGCCATACGCTGATTTTTTGAGGATGTTGTGTGTGTTGTTCTTGAACCCAGAAAGGGTTGGTATCATTCCACCAACGAGAGTTATGACGATTAACTTCTCCATTCAGCATGAAAGTAGCTTCATCACTGAATACAATATCATTTGGTGTAATTGTTCCGTTATCAATATTTCTCATCATGTCGTCACAAAACTCTACTCTGCGATCGAAGTCATCTTCGTTCAACTCATGAACAAGATGAATTTTATAGGGTTCGAACTTATGCTGATGTAAAATCTTACACACTGGTGATTGAGAAATCCCTAATTGTGTAGACAAGGAGTTAGTTGACGTATGTGGGGTTTCAACAATAGACTGCAAAACTTCCAAACACTGCTCCTCGGTTGTTGCTGATTTTGGTCTTCCTGACCTAGGACGATTCTTAACAGAGCCTGTTTCTTCAAACCGTTTTATTGTTGTTCCAACAGCAGATCTTGTTACAGGGTTTCGTTCAGGAAATGAGTCATTGAATAAATGTGTCACTCCATTGTAAGATCGTATTCGGTCGCCGTAACCTCGCATCATTAACACTGTAATCCGTTCACTTTCAGTTAACTCCATAGTAAAGTTGTTCAGAAAATAGTTACTCTGGTCAGTACTGATAAGAGACTGATAAGGATACGGACAATTGTTAACCTCTGAAGACTTGATGGGAGCCAAACCTTGACAAGACTGGACTGGTCTGAGGACTTTCTTTCTACTAATCAGATTATCTTTTTTGAATTCCCAATAGTCGTCACGGTACAATGCCATTTGATTTTCCTTGTAGTTTATCGCCCAGCGTTTTTGATAGGAATGAGATAGAGACCTCTAGTTTGCGCTGTTGGTTTTCTTTTATCAAGATCTACATGAGGGGTCACACACTAGGGGTTTACATTTAAAAATATTGAGTAGCCCTAAAAAATTCCTATTTTGAGTTGGGGGGAACGTTGCCCTATGTATGGGGAAGTGTGCTTTTATGACTTATAAACAACCCCCGGGTTTGGATTTTCTATCAATGCTCGGTGGAGAGTTAAGGGGGTGTCTCCAGACTTTTAACTAACCCTGTATATTCATTAAAATAGGTAATATAGAGCACCGGATATGCTTAAATGGCTGTTTTTGTGGTTTAACTCACCGCAAGAAATCCTTTTTGAAGTAATCCTTCTGTTTACATATGTATAACGACACGTGATTATTCGGACATATTATTCGTCCATCGTCTAGTGATAAAAATAATTAAAAACACACTTAAACACATTCAACACAATACAACATAAATAATACAGTCCCGTGCATGCACGCACAATTATACATATAACATTTTCCCCCTGTCTCTTGGCTGACATTAGCCAGTGCACTGTGTGTCAGCTGTTATCTAAACCTGCTTAGCTGGCTTATTAGGTTGAAGCCTGATACGTGAATATCAAATTAAGTAGCAATTCAATAGCCGCTAATAAAGCCAAAAGTGTAGCCAAAAACGCATGGCTTAACTTTGAAATAAAACAATTATATCGCAAAAAGGAACAATTAAATTACAAGCTATACAGACTACATTTGAAGATAGGTCAAAACTTGCACACATTACAGCAAGAATGTTTATTTACCCAAGTAAACAATTGGGTACAACTGAGACTATCCCACAAAAGAAACAAGATTAGAGCTAAGTTCCAAAGGTTAATAGATAAGAATAATGAATTGCATCAACCCACTCAGATCAAACACCAGTTTTATCCTAGGGTCATTAACACAAGTGACGTAATATTTACACAACCAGAGATTAGCTTGTTGAGTAAAGGTCTAAAACACAATGTTTATGACAACGAAAACAATCACAATGACGTACGTACTTTACTAGAGATGGAGAGCGCTGTTCTATCTATACCAAGGGAAAAACAAAATTTAGTGCGGTTTGTAATCAATGATAAAATAAGTAAAATCATTAAAAAGGACAGAGGTAACCATGGGGGGATTGAACCTAAGTACAAAATCTCTGAAAGATTAATTGCCAATGCTATAAGGACGAAACTGACACAGCATGATTCTCTTATAATAAAAGCAGACAAAGGTTATACTAAAACGGGATGAATACAACAGCAAAGTATGGGATTTTATCATTAAAAACAACATCACACAATTAAGTAAAGACTCCACTACTGAATACAAAAAATCCATTAATCGATTGATTAACAAATCAACTCACTTATTTAACCACAAACAGATGTTTTATATGAAATTGACAAACCCTAAATCACCCTCATTAAAAGGATTGCCGAAAGTCCACAAAGACGGAGCGCCTATCAGACCAATAGTCAATTTCAAGAGCGCACCAACATACAAGATAGCTCAACACATAGGTAGGATTTTGCGTAATAAAGTTATATTAGACAACAATAGAAGTCTAACCAACACATTAGATCTAATAGAAAAAGTAAAAAACACGACAATTAAATCAGGCATGAGACTCATCTCCTTTGATATATGCGATCTATACACTAACATACCAGTCAATGAAACAATTCAAATAATACAGGACAACTTAACCATGAACAATAAATTCAACACACAGGAAATCGGTGAATTAATTAACCTCATCAAAGAGATTACCAGACAGAATTATTTCCAACACAACGGACATTACTACAGCCAGAGTAAAGGAGTCTCAATGGGCTCACCTATATCAGGAATCCTAGCCGAAACCTTTCTCAACCATATTGAAAACAACTTCATCCTGACAAACCAAAATAAATTTAATAATAATATTGTATATTACCATAGATACGCCGATGACATAATTATGTTATTTAGAGGCAGTAATAGACAAACACTGGAGCTGAGAAAATATTTGAATGATATACACCCCAACTTGAACTGCACACATGAGACAGATCAGAACAACTCAATAAATTATCTGGACTTAACAATTACAAAACACGAAGGAAAACATATGTTCAAAATCTTCAGAAAGCCCACAAATACAGATCAAACCATCCATGAAACATCCAATCACCCAATGGCACACAAAATGGCAGCGTACAACCACATGGTCAATAGACTGATTTCAATCCCAATGAATGAGACCGATTACAATGAGGAACTGAACATAATAAAACACATTGCCCAGCAAAATGGATACAACCCAAAAACAATAGGTACAATACATAGAAAAATTAAACAAAAGAGAAATAGCACTAAATCAAATAGAAACGAGGACAACAAACTTGTAATATTACAACATAATCCAAAATTTAACAACACAATAGCCAATGTTTTTAGACAACAAGGTTACAAAATAGCCTACAAAACCAATTCAAACCTACACCATATGCTGAATACCAACACAAAACCAAAACAGGACAAATTCGCGGGCACTGGTATATATAGATTAAATTGCAGTTCATGTGATAAATTCTACGTGGGACAGACAGGACGGTCTTTTACAAAACGATACAAAGAACATATTCAGGCATTAAAACACCCTGAAAAATCATAATTTGCAGAACATCTGGTAAATTGTGACCATTCATATAAAAACATAGACAACAATATGGAAATAATACAAAAGTGCATAAAAGGCAATTATATGAACCGCGTAGAAGAATACCACATTTATAAAAATGAACTAGAGCACCCGGATGAACTTTTAAACGATAAAAAACTGTTTGATGCTAGACCCCACACCTTCGACCTAATAAGCCAGCTAAGCAGGTTTAGATAACAGCTGTCACACAGTGCACTGCCTAATGTCAGCCAAGAGACAGGGGGAAAATGTTATATGTATAATTGTGCGCGCATACACGGGACTGTATTATTTATGTTGTATTGTGTTGAATGTGTTTAAGTGTGTTTTTAATTAGTTTTATCACCAGACGATGGGCGAATAATATGTCCGAAACACGTGTCGTGATACATATGTAAACAGAAGGATTACTTCAAAAAGGATTGCTGGCGGTGAGTTAAACCACAAAAACAACCCTGTATAATCTGCTGTGAGCAGTTGCACCTAATAAATCACACTTAAATAATAGGCCTACAAAACATAATATTATTTTACAGTAAGAAGTTAGTAATAGCATAGATCATGAATAATAAAATAGATCATGCATGCATACGGGGGCTGTGTGCCGAAAAAAAGGTTGTCGGGAAAATAGTGCATGATCGCGCCGCGAGGTAGCGCTAGGGAGAAATAATTGGTAGCACTGGTGTTTCACACCACTTCCGTCGTTTCCCCAATAGATAGCGCCACTTTCGTCGAATTTAAAAGTGGATTAAAATATTGCATTGGATCGGAGTTCTATTAGGTTATCCAAATACAATGACCATAGTCAGTATTCTCAATCTTATTTTCACATCAATATGCTAATATACGAACTTCTGTAAAGATTATTTACTAAATACATGTGCGAAACAATATATTATCAATTTTATAAAATTGTGGCCTTTCATTAACAATTGAAAGTTTTTAATTTATATATTTTATAGTCGTATGCATGCCCTGTAGGGTAGACTAGTTAACATATAAATGTAATATTTACATTTAAATGGAGTTGTTATTTTGTAAAACGATGGAAAAGCTTTAGGTTAAAATTAAACATTCACTCTCATAACACAGTTTACACTATGGGATAAAAGCTGTACCAACATAATATTGATGAATATTTGATTCCTTTAGTACTATTCATTTTCAACTAAAGTTTGCTTCTGAATATTAGTATACATTACTGTTAGAAAAATGTTACTCTATGTTACTTTTAAAAGTTAATATAAAGTTAAAACATAGGATGTATAATGTCAAATATAAATTATGTAAATTGCTTTTGTTTTAAGCAAATATAGAATAATCTTAAGACCTTAAGCATGTAGACATCAATGTTTAAATATATATAATATATATATGGGGAAATGAAATATAAATACTATTTATATCTTTGAAATAAAAGTCTGCATCCCAACCCACTGCATTATACTCTGAACAGGTTTAAGTGAGAATTATTAGAACATCTGCAGTTTAATCGAATATAACCTCAAGGTAAATTAAGTAAAATATTTTTGTGCACTTAAGTAAATTTGTTACAGGGTGACAGTTCTGAGTTATTTCTTTTTTATAATTTAAAGATTATTTATTAATCTACGATTTTTAAGCCAAGTCATTTACTTATTTGTCAATGTGTCTAAATTAATTTCTAATAATGATAACTGTATAAAATATGTTTAATAAATATTCCAATCAAAAATCCAACCTATTACAGATCAAATGATGTTTGAGAAAACTTATATAGTAACATACAATCCCACGTATATTTTAATATGAAGTAAAATAATTTCATAAACTATTAAATCAGTTATTTATCCAAAATATCATTTAGATTTTGTTTAAAATACTCAATATTATAATTATTTTTATTGTTGTTTTTATTACGTAACTGAATTCATTTTGTTATTTATGTATGAATAATTTCTAATAATCATAAGAGACGGTATCATTGATTATTAATGGTACGAGACTTGTGTAAATATGTTTTTGCAAGGTGTCACAAAAAAACCTTAGCAGGCTTTACACGATCGGAATGTATACATTGAAATAAATGAAAAATGTTCTATAATTTTTTCAAATTTGGGTTAGCTTTGTCGCAAAAAGCCTACTTCTTTCTTTACAAAAACTTTCTGTAACTCCAGAAATTGATAAGATATTGAGTTCAAATTTGGTTAAAGAATTATTATTTTGACGATTGAGGATGACCATTCTTAGTTATCAGTTATTAGTTTTTTAATAATTTAAAGATTATTTATTAATTTTACTTTTTTAAACCAAGAATATTTTACTTATTTGTCAATGTGTACTTTACTTATACCAAGCACCGTTTACAAGATGTGTTAAAAACGAAAATTGTGTAATGTTAAGGCTCCCAAACGTGCTCAACTCCTACAAAGGTGCAAGCTCAGATTAAATGTATTTGGGACTAAATTGTGATATTTAAAAGATTTCCAGATCTCCCGAAATTAAATACAAGAAAATCCAAATTTGACTGGCCTAAATGAATATTGTTCGACTTGATATTCAAAGATTGGCTTAGGTTTCCACTGTCACTTTATATAATTACAACCGCCAGAATTGTCCTTAGAACTACTAACCGTAGCAACACCGTGGTCTGTCGGCCTCATTAGCTTTGTCAAATAGATACCCATACCCATTAATTGGCAACAGACACATTGATTAATCTAACCACACACACATTGATTAGGGAGCACAAACGGTGGTTATACTCGCAGCCATGGTTTAGTAAATACTGGTACAATAGTTAGTTGTAGTTACTAAACGATTCTAAAAGAAATACAGTTATACCTAAAATTGTGTAATAAAATGAAACTGCATTAAATTATCAGTGCATTGTTAAATTACGAGTTCAACTTCATAAAATAAACTCATACGACATTTTTGTATTTCAATTACACTTTTGTATATTTATATGTATGTCAAAAGTTATTTACTTTGTATTGATGATTAATAACAATCCTCAAAAACTGTCCCACAAGATTATTCAAACAATATGTTTCCAAACAATATATCATTTGAAAAATACTATTAAAAAAAAAACAGACGTTATCCATGCCAACCTAGTTATGCTGAGGGGGATTTTCAACTATGTAAATGAATACAAAATTATAAGGATTACTAACTGTAGGCCTTTTTGTTAAAATGTGTTATTTACATAATAACTTATTAGACCTATATATCAAGAAATATAAAATTATTATTATTTAATTGATTTTTATTTCATATTGACATAGCCTATCAAATAGATTAAATGTTTCAACATAATTATAAATAGTACATTTTTATTAAATTAATTAATTTTATTTGTTAACATTTTGTAATTATATATATCAGTTATTTATCAGATATACAGTTAGTACTCCTTATACGTACTCATTTACCGAGTTAAAAAATACTAAACTCTAGTTTGCGCCATTCTGTTTATCTTTTAATAAGCTTTTCAACGGTGTATTACATGACCTACCTTTTACATTTTAAAATGTTGAGACCTTGACACCCTCAAGCCCCCCAAAATCATAAAGGTTCAGATATGTCAAAAAAAATCCTGTTATGTAACACGATACAAAGTTTTTTTAACTTATTTTCAGTAACGGAAATAATAAAGGGGGTTTAAAAAGACTTTATGAACAATATGTGTATACATCAAAAATTTACTTTAATTAATTAACTGTAGTTCATGCCTGGCAGCAAAAAGGGGTTAAAGGGACTTTATGAATACTCTGTACATTTCATACAGGCTGGCAGCTATTCAGCGCCTCCCAAATAGCCCAATTTCCCAAATAGTTGTTGAAACCCTAAAAGATATAAACTTAATTTTGGAAATTTGCTCAGCTCGTCTCAGTGGTTCAGCTGCGTTTATTATTTGTTATAATATACACACAACTAATTTCACCTTTCAACTAAATATATAACTTTTAATGATTCTATCAATATTAAAGTTCCTAGAAGTAAGAATATGTTTGTGAGTTTTTCAGCGCTTTAAACTTTGCTTTCTCTTTGTGCAAGTGTTTCAAGTAAATTCACCTTTTCAATGTCAATACACACACAAAAAAAAAAAAAAAACAGCGTTAAACAAAAAAATCAAATAAAGTTACTATTAGTTAAATTATACTATAGTTAATTCTATTCATTTATCTGGGGTAAATTAATTTTATAAATTGACTAGCTGGCCCGATCCGGCTTTGCACGGATAGGCAAATCAAAGTTAAAATTTATATTAATAATGTATATTAACAAAAAATATATTATATCAATAAATATATTACACTATGTATTTCTTATTGGGATTTTTAGTAACTTTGACCCCCCCAAACTTCCCCTAAAATTTCGAATTTTTGAAACCCTTTCTTAGAGAGCACCTAGGGCCCTAGAGGAAGCTACTCACTAAATTTTATTCCAAACCGTTCGGTGGTTTTTTTTAGTAACTTTGACCCCAAAACCACCCTAAAATTTCGAATTTTTTGAATACCTTTGTTAGAGAGCACCTACGGCCATAGAAGAAGCTACATACCAAATTTAATTCCAATCCGTTCAGTAGTTGTAGAGAAATCGTGATTTAGCAACTTTGAACCCCCAAACCCCCCTAACATTTCTAATTTTTTAAAACCCGTTCTTAGGGAGCACCTATGGCCCTAGAGGAAGCTACATACCAAATTTCGTTCCAATCCGTTCAGTAGTTTTTGTGATATCGTGATCAGTGATTCAGTGGATTTGGCTTATATATATATATATATATTCATGATTGAGCGGAAGGTGATGGTCTTGTAAACTGTACACTATAATGATGGTCCATGGGACTCTTCATTTAAACAGGTTTATATAAAGATGCTATTGACTATAATATGTCATTTGGTTCATTTATAAGGATTCGTACACATATATTCCATAACAAATACATTATAGTCGAAATTTTGGAACGTGATGGTCCTCGTGAAAAGAGCCCATCTTGATGATCCGCCTATAATAATTTATAAACTAACAGAACATGGTGGTCTACTATCCCTTTGAAGTACTGTGGGGGTAACAGCTCTGCTATTGGCTGACGTGGCTTGAGGGGAAATTTCCTGACGCAAACCAACGCCTTGGTTTGTTTTGTGTTATTGTTTCTTATTAAGTTTTGATTTGAAAACAAATTACAAACAAAACGAACTGTTTAAAACGCAACGCTTCCTTCGCCTGGTCATTGTGTAATGCTAAACACGTGTATGTTTAGTAACATGTTTTAATACGTTTTAAGTACAGTATTATATTTGATTAGTAGAGCGATTGACCTCATGGTTTGGTACGGATCTATTATGCAAAGGGGCTGCGCCCCAAATACGGGTATTGATGTTTATATAACCATTTTATAACTTTGTTTACACTAATTAACAATAACGTATAGCGGCTGACTTTATAGTATGGTTCGGATCTATATCGCAATTGGGCTACGTCCCCAAAAACAGAAATTTGTATTTGCTGCTTATAAAGTGTAAAGCTTTTAGGTCTATTTACATGACGTCCGAGTTTATCGCTAGTTTACTTGATATTGTTCTCATCTATTTTGCAATAGGGGCTACGCCCAAATATAGAAATTTATATTTTCTGTTTATAAATTGTAATTAACGTCAATTTATTTACCTATGGTGGATCCTGTGTATAGTAGCCAACATCGTGGTATAGCTTGCCATCTAAAGAGCCATGGGGCTACGCCCCAAATACAGAAATTGTT
>JAGFPH010006746.1:38461-56885 GCA_018207615.1 Philaenus spumarius
TGCCATAAAACAATTGTGCCATAAAACAGTTGTGCCATAAAACAATTGTGCCATAAAACAGTTGTGCCATAAAACAATTGTGCCACTAAATTGCACGAATTGTGCCCTCTCTCTTGGTGGTTTGGACCGTCGGACAGCTCAGCTATCTCTCCCTGACGTCCACCTGGTCTGGCACACATCACGGAAAAGCCTCTCTGGTCTCTCCTTGATGTCCAAGCTGGAGTCTACACCCTGAAGGACGCAGTCTCACAAGACTTCTTTCTCCTCTTATCCAAAAACTTTTCCCAAAAGACCTTCTTTCTAATCTTTTATCATTATTTAAAAATTCTTGCCTCCACTCAGTTTTTCCTGTCAAGTCTTACTTTGATTTTATCCTACTTAAAAATGCAACTCTTCGATTAACCTCATTTCTAATCACTTAACTATCTACTCTATATTACTGTAATATTACCTAATTGTGCTTTCTAATATTGTTAAACATTGATCAACATTATTTTTGTCTAACAAAATTACCCAACAATTAATTTAATTTCGTAACATGAGACCTTCACACTATCTGTGACTCATGCGGACTCATGAACAAGAACTACAAAACTTGTAGATCCATAAATATCACTTATGAGAGCTTGTATATCTTTATAAGCGTGGAATAAAGAGCTTTGATCCAGTTAGGGTAACTTTATCCATAATAGGGCATTTTTATTTGCAAAGTAATACGGATTTGGCCTTGGAGAATCAAAAACCCCAGCGGAATTCTAAGTCAGTACAAAGTTCACTTAATGACAACATATTTATCTAATATTATTTAATCGGTTCTACTAAAAGGAGTTTTCATAACTCATGATTGTATGAACTTTTTTCTTTATTTTCACTAGTAGAACACGTCCAGAAAGTTTCTTCCTGAATCTTCCTGTACATTAATTAAAAATTTTAACAAAATTTACTATCACAATAAAGGAGAACAAAATGTTTAGTTTTGTTCACAAGTTCATTCAGGTTCATTGAGATTTGTTTTCCTTTTACTGTTATGCGATCTTAAATCGTTGTTATTGGTTTTTGTTTGTTTTATTAGTTTCAATGTGTATTTGGTAGTTTTTATTAAGTTCATTGCTCGCTTCCCTCACCAACATGAGCGGAGAAGCAAGTGCAAACAGATCATTGTAACTATGATATTTTCACGGAAATTACGATTGATTAGAACAAGGATTTTTATTTTTGTAAAGAAGAGACGCAATTTTCATTTTATAAAATACGACCAAAATACGGTAATGTGGTATTTAAAACTGGTTAAGCAGGCCTAGTAAAGAACAAAGTTGGCATAATTTGAATAGTGATAAGTGTTTGAATTATGATATAGTATTGGGATAACCTAAAATAGTGTAAAGTTTTTGATTCTAACCATCAGTTTTACTTTTAGTACGTCACAACAGATGATTGAATACAGTAAGCCTTTGTTTGTGTTTTTTTTTATTTTGTTAACCTAACCTAAACAAATTTAGTTGCGTTACTCATCGTAAATTTTCAAAGTTGGTAGGTACGGTAATGAATGCAAACGCATTCAACAAACGTGTCTTGGTAGGCTACATCTAGAATTTTGTTGTTCAGGTTTTGTTCTGAATCAGCTGTTTTATCTGTTATAAGGCTGGGGGTGAGCATCCGTATATTAACCATTTTCAACCCTTAAATGACTTTTTTGATTGCACTAAATCCTTTCTTAGTGCACCTCTAAATAAAGGTATGAAAATACCCTGAAAGTTTTAAGTCTCTAGCTGACTCAGTTTTGGCTGTAAGTTGATTATGACAATCAGTCAGTCAGGACTTCTTTTTTTATATATAAAGATGTGTTAAAGTATTTAAATTTATGTATTAGAATGACGCACATTCTAGCCTGACGTATTCATAGCAAGACTTGTTAATGCAGTATTTTAATTTGTATTATCAAATGAAGAAATGTTTAACTTGTGAAAGTCATAATACTAAAATAGTGGCTGGATATGGTTTTGTATAATAAACCATTGTAAATAGGTAAAATAAAACATTAATATTACATTTGGAGATCTGTGAGCTTCAATTCAAGTAAAAGATGGCAATATACCACTTCAATATAATTAATGCACTAGTTAGTTAAATCTAACATTGCCTAGTACGTGTTATAATTCATAATTGCGTAAGTTTTGCTATAACTTGAGTGTGCTCGTGAATTTTTATTATTTTTGTATATAATTTACGTAAATTCACATTGCATACGTCAGTTTTCCCTACTTAGATACAGTTAGAGGTAAACACGTCCCACTTATTTCCGCAATATTTGAACACGTGACGACTGAATTCGCTTCGAGGAGAAACTTATATGTACCAAATAACTTCGACAAAGTTTTCAATTATTTACACTGAACAACTTGATTGCAGTTACTATTTTATATCACTCACACATCAAGTTAGAATAATAAAAGTTATCTATATTAATATTATAAAGAGGTAAAATTTGTTTGTGTGTAGGGGGTAATCTCTGGAATTAATGAACAGATTGAAAAAATAGTTTTATTAATAAAAAGCTACACTATCCCTGAGTAACATATGCTATAACTACTCATTTTGATAAAAAATTCTTTTATTTCAATATTTGTAAATTTAGTCAGACAAAATCTTAGGTTAGTCCTAGACTGATGAATCATCACATGTATTTACATTTATTACCATAGCAACCAATTGAATAACAATAATAACAGATTTCAAACTTTGAAGCAATTATTTAAATTTATAACTTTTAGGTTATGTTTTTTTAAAACCCTGAGCCTTGGTTCTTTTAACCTTTATTATAACTGATGTTATAAAATATACAAAATAATTTGATTTGAACATTAAAAATTATTTACCAGCTTAACTTTGGGGTTATTATTAATAATATTATAAAGAGGTAAAATTTAGTTTGTTTATTTGTTTGTATGTAGGGGGTAATCTCTGGAAATACTGAACCGATTGAAAAAATTGTTTTACTTATAAAAAGCTACGCCATCCTTGAGTAACATATGCTAGAATTAATTTTGAATTAAGAGTTAAAACAACCCCTGAAACAATTAATATTAATTGTTATACTTTCCTTAAAGCTAGAGAATATTAAAAATAAGAAACCACTAAGTTACATACTACTTAAAATAAATAAGACACATTAGATTTTAATAGTAGGGCCTAATTATGTAAAATAAACTGTTTGCATTTGCTTCGACGCGAGTCACATTGTGGGTTGGCGAGCTAAGCGAGCAGGGGGTGAAACCCTCTAGTATTTTGTAAAATGACACAAAATTTTGAAAACTGGCAAGTAGTAGAAACTAGGTTGGTTGAAAGTCTATTCTAAACAGAAGTACTTAACTTAAACACGAATGCTAGTAATACACCATAAAGGAACTTTATAAAACTATTGAATAAAAAATTAAAATAAGAGAAATAAAAAAGAACTTCTTTACTTGTAGTACGGGTAACATGATCAAAAATACTGCTTTTCTTAGAATTAAAATACACCCTGGTGAGATCTTTCACCCAAAGGTTCGTTGTATCATTATCATTGTAGAAAACATTCTACCAATTGCCCCCTCCGGAAGGAGGTTAAGGGGTTATCAAGAGGGCACAAAAACCTTTTTAAAACAAACAATAAATAGAAAAGTTGTGGCTTGGTAAATAGTTTTTTAAGACCCCACATGACCTTTTAATTCGTGTTATGATCTTAAATTAAAGATATTGATGTAAGCAATAACTATTACATTTATGAGAAATGTTGCCCAGTCTTCCGTTATACGCGTATTTTCTTCAAGTAAGGTTTTTTTTACCTTTAACTCCCCATAACTATTCCCCCTAGGTCACGAAAGAGGAGCCCAAAGTCTTAAAATAAAGGTGATGCCAAAACCTACAATTTCATAAATATTAAAAAAATTGCACTTAGATTTTTTTAAAATTCCAATCATTTATTTGTTTATAAACCACTTTTTCCTTTCCATACCCTCCTAACCTAGGAAGGGGTCTGGAAGCACTTTTTTTTTACTTCGTTCTTATGATAAAAAGAACCTTTGTACTAAATTTTAAGTTTCTAGCATAGCATGATTTTGAATATTTTTAGTTTGTTTCATACTTTTTCCATAACTTAAAATCTAAAGCCTTTTAAAATTTCATAAAAAATTTTATTTTATGGAGCTACAAATTTTATATTTAATGATTGTTTAAAAAGTCCACTGTTTACTCGCTGAACAGCTGCTATCGTGTACAAAATACGGTATATTAGTCTATAATGTGTCTGCACCGTATCCTTCAAAAACGGATCACGCGCTGTTTGGTTCTAACGGCACAAAAATAGGCTTTGCGAATTTACATCTCAACCTTACGGCCTCGGTAATTGACTGCTTTGCTTCTTTCGCAGCGGACAAACTCGCTTCAGAAGCCGTCGCGTCGCGACCAAAAGCGTCGGCGTTGGAAAAGAAGCTCTCAACCAAGTTAAAATTTCCCAAGTGAATTTGAACCTGATAATTTACGTTTTGATCGATTTTGGGCTAACCAGGCGGGCTATAAAGTCGTGTTAAAAACAAAATGTGCAGAATAATCTCCTATATGTATTTTTTTAGATAAAACTCCCAAACATTTTCTTTCCAGAACAAAAAATCTAAAAATATCTTACTTCCTGTTGTTGGATTTCTTTACTAACGAACTCGTCCGAGCTACTTAGAAAAACAAAGTGTGTACCAAATTTAAACCCAATCGGACGTAGGAGTAGGAACATATATAAAAATAATTTTTTTAAGGACATCCTAAAACATGTTCTTGGGTCATGATCGGTGCTATTTGACCACTTCCGATATTAGGTCTCACCATAATAATCACAGCAATAACTTACATTTCCAAGGAAATTTGCTAAAAAGGATAAAATAACGAAAAGAAGCCACCAAAGCTGCAATGTTAATGTTGCATGAAAACAGATTATTAAGTACTACCAATTAAATTTGATTTTACGGTTTTAAATGACAATAATTTAATTAAAGTCTCAGTATCCATCTACGTCTATTTTACAACAATACATTTAAAAATTTAAAACTATGTCAATAAAGCGTACATAATCTCTTACAGCTAACTATTTTAAGCCTTAATTGTTACATTTAATTTACAACACTAAATTTTAAATCTGTTTTACTTAAACATACAAATTTCCTTACAACACAATCAAAGTTACAATTACTGATCCATAACTTTAAGGTAACCAAGTAGGCCAAAGAGTAATCAAAATAAAATTTCAAATGCATAATAAAAATATATACAAAAAACTTTAAATGTAATCTCTTTAAAACCAATATCCTCTTTACATAAAATTTGAAAAATATAAATTTTTTCGGTTTGACATTTTTTTTCAACGATTTTTTCCAAAAGGTATCCCACTTCATCTTTGCATAATCTGCCTCATTAATAGGGCAGGAAGAACAACTTATCATCCGTGGAGCCGAATGCTGCCAATATGAAAAGCATTCAGTTTACTTTGTTGCTCACCTACGGGCTAAAATTTATCCTCAATGCCTTTTTATATAGGCACTTTTCGGCCCCCGAAATCGCATGTTAGTAAAAGTACTGCTGAAACAATTCATAGGATACTTCCAGGTTATACGATGTCTAACTGATGTTAAACAGAGAAAGAGGTGTTGTTTTTAGTGAGTCGGCACGAGGCCCAATCTCACATAACCTTGTTGTGCGAAACCGGTCAAGGTTTTTAAAAACAAATTTTTGTCACCTGCTAAAAAACACTTTAACATATAAACAAGTTTATCATATGTTAGCGAAACAACTGTTGAAACAACAATGCATAAATGAACTTCTGTGTAATCTTGACAATTAATTCCTCAATTGTTTTTGTAAATATTAATGTTCATATTTTAATCAAGTTTCTTCTGAAGTAAAATGGTAATTATTTATTAAAACTGTAGCTAGTGGAAAATGTTGTGTCTTACGCAAAGAAAGTATCTTAGGCACCCTCAAGAAATTTACATTTACTTACGGTGTGAAAAAGTGATACTTTCTCCCGTTGAGACAAATAACTATTAGTTTTGACATTATTTCACCAACATTTTAATAAAAAAAAAAACGTATTTTGGTTCTTTTATTTTTGTTGCTTGTTAATACTAAGCGCACAGTTTGTAAGGTGTGTGTAACAATTCCTTAAATCAAACATTTCAGCAAAAATAACTGCACAAAAATATCTAATTTGTACTAACCAACAATATCTTATTGTTATGGATATGATGTGTACGGATCTATGCCTTCTAGCTTTATTTCGACGCCTAAAAACCTTATGCCAAGTCTAAACAAAAGTAGCTTTGGGCATACAGTGAACTTATAAAGTATGAAATTTGAGTTCCACAGTAGATAGACAAAAATAAAACAAAAGAAAAGCTATCTAAAAAAGAACGAAGATAAATTAACGGTGAAGTTTGACCATTATAATATGCTGCACATATTTTCAACTATTTTACTCATGGTTGCACTTTTCTCCGTAACTCGAAGATCCTATTTTCCTAAAAGTTTGTTTTACATTTGAAGGGTTTTCAGAAAATTGACCAATAATATCGCGTTTTTAATAGCTTTAATACAAAACCTTGAGTGAGGAAAATTCTATCGTTTTTTATTATATGGGAAATAAAATCATAAAAACCTGCTTTGTTTTTTTTTAGCCAATTAAATTAGGCCAATTTGGTAAGTATAATTACATTTCTATAACATTTAAATGATTTGTCACAAATAATTTGTTCAAGTATACTTAAAAATTAACAGTTGATCATGGTACAATTTTTCTTTCCTGGTTAATTTAAGGTTTTATATTAAAATTTTATGTATTACTTATTTTACAATTAATTACATTTGGTTTTATGTTTTAAATGACAATAATTTAATTTAGGTCTCAGTGGAAATCTAGTTTACGTCTGGTTTACAACAATAATACATCTAATACTATTTTAATAAAGCATACATAATCTCTTATAGCTAATTGTTTTAAGCCTTAATTGTTACATCCAATGTACAACACTAAATTTAAAATCTATTTTATGTAAACATACATATTTCCTTACTACAACACAGTTACATTTACTAATCCCTAACCATTAATCCTGAATAACTATTAGTACAATGCATTATACATTTTCTTATAATGTGTAAACTATTTATGTAAGCTATCTTGGTTTTAATTAAAATACAATTGCTAAGATTAAGTATTTCATTTAAGGGTTTATTTTGTTGAGCCGAACAGTTCGAATCAAGTTAAAGTAGGAGTAGGCAGCGTTCACTATCTGTAACATAATTATAAGCTATGATAAAATCTTTGATTAATTATCACAGTTTGTGCAACAAATCAAAACATATGCAATTTGTATATCCATCAGTATTTATATATAGGTTTATATCGCTATCTGTAGATATGATAGGTTTTGTCCTAAATGAATGGCTGACTGTCATAGAACCAACGTGGAGCAGAAACTACTGTACTTAAAATTAAAATACGACCATTTAAAGATATATTCTTATGGTTGTCATAGTTGCACATTAAGAAAGGATTTTGCAAAACAAATGTTTTAAAGAGTAAAATAGGGAAAATTTGATGTTCACTCCCATCCCTACATCTAAAAAAACAGCTGTTCGTAACAAAAGATTAGCAACACATGTTTGTTTACATTGATTACCATAGCAACCAAATTGGCAAATTTAGAATCAGTTTATTATTCTTCACAGCCAACAGTTTTTTCAGTTTAGAGAACAAAACTAAAAGCAAACACAAACAAAATTCAACGAAAAATGCTTACTGTAATATAAATTCAAACATGTTGTTACATATTATAATCTTTATAAATATACATAAAAATCTAATGGTGTCTGTTTGTATGTGTGTGTGTGTGTGGGGGGGGGTGTGTGTGTGTGTGTTACTCAATCACACGTAAGAACTACTTAATGGATTTGAATGAAATTTGGCACACATATAGATCATAACTTGGAATGAGACATAGGCTAGAATTCATTTAGATTTAAGGGTTGTTACAACCCCTAAAACAATAAATATTTATTATTATACTTCCATTAAAACTAAAGAGCTGGAAATTTGTACATTTATTTCTTACAAGATATACATAAAAGTAAACCATATTTTTATTTTTTACTGTACTGCTAAGGGGTGAAAATGTAACAACTCCTAAAACAATACAAATTAATTATTATACTTCCCATTAAGCTAGAGAGCTGGAAATTGATACATTTATTTTTTGCAATACATATATATACTACGTTAATCATAGTTTTATTTTATAGGGTGCTGCTAAGGGGTGAAAATGTAATAACAACCCCTAAAACAATAAACATTTATTACTATGAGGCGAAACTTTGGACCATGTGTGAAGCCACGGGTACCTGCTAGTAGCCTATTATAAATAAATTACACTTCTGGTTTGGAACAAAAACTTAATATAATTTAGGTTAGGCATTTGATTAAGCAAAACACGTTTATTTGCAACCATTATAGCAAATATATAATCAGGTAGTTATTCTTTACAACTACCAGTTTTTTTAGAATAGGCAAAAGCAAACAAAACTGTTACTACATTCTATGATACAGTATTATATGTGTTACCTATGTCAAACACCCGGTGATATATAAATACTATGATGTTTCCTTTAGTTGGTAATATCAAAATGTGTTTGAAATGTTGATGATGATTATTTAAATATTAATGATTAAATTACAAAGTATGTCTTAATTGGAATTATTGTGGATGGTCGTGTTTATTTCGATCTGTTTTAAATTAATTAGTTATGTATAAGTCACTGCTTGGTCGTAATTTCAATGAAAATATCAGAGTATAGAATAATCTGTTTGCATTGGCTTCGCCCTCTGTCCCCGACGGGGTTGGTGGGTGGCGCATTCAGGTGAGGAGCCCCTCATACAATATCAGATAAACTTGTATCTTAAATTTATTTAAACAGAAAATTGCTACACGCGTTAAATTTAACAGTTAAAGAAAGTAACAAAACAAATTTGTTTAGTAAAGTTTGTAAATATTGTAGATAAAAATAAGTTATGTACAGTATTTTACCAGTTCAAAGTCGTTCTACCGCAATTAAATATTTCATATTAATAATCCTTCCAAAGATAAATATAATTTCTTAAAAATAGTAAACAAATACGAATTTGCTATATTTATTACGTTTATTGTTTTTACTTGTAGCAGGCAAAATGGTTGTTGTAATAATTTTACTAATATCTCTCTAGCCACTTGGTAAGTTGAGTAAAATTATGCAAACACCCCACAAAAATTGCTACAAATGATTTTTTGTTGAATTTTACTTTAAAAGATAATTGTCTATAAAAATATAAAAGTCTAGAAAAATCTGGCCTTAGGAAAGGGTAATTTCCAAGATGGCGTCGAAGATTCCTGTAAAAATAAATAAATCAAGGTATCTTGAATATTTGTTAACACATAATTTTGATTTTCAATCTAAATAACCATTGAACGAAATGATGTACACAATATGCAAGAAGACATTTAAACTCTATTTACATAAATATCCTAACAAATATACAATTCATTACAATATTGATATAGTAACTGTGCTGCTCTGTTAAAACTTGTTCAACCATCTTCGTCTTCATCCAACTCTAACGAACATGTTCTGCATTCATAGTTTATCACACTCTTCAAATTGGCATGACCCACAGGCTGTTGTGCAAAAAAGACGATACTTTCTACAGGAACATCTTAAGGTTTTACAATTATGAATGATGATCTTACAATGAATGATCTTCAGGAGACTCTCTGGCGCAACACTCTTTGTAGTCATAATTGGGTAGAATCGGTCGTTCTGGATCTTCCAGCCCCACTTTAAAGGATCAACCTCGTTTTCCTTTTACATCCATACCAGAATCTGGTGATACGCTCTGCGAAAATGCAGTTTTGAGGCACATTCAGTCGGCGGAAGTGATTCCGGCTTTACGAATCACCGGCTGAATGAAGAAGCGGTAACGACATTTTGCTGAATATATTATATCGCAATTTTCCTATGGAATCATTGCATGTACCACCATTTAAAATGGACATGGCCTTACAACCAAGGTCATCAATGAGCTCTGTGGTCTGGTTCGGAGTGGTAAATACTTTGGTACATGATTGTAGGGTAAGGTCCCCTTTTCACATTTTCTGGAAAACACTTTGTTTGCCAATTCCATAGAGCCTATATGTTGTATCACAATCGGTGATGGAATGAATGAATAATAAGTTTAAGCACATGTTGGTTCCAAGTGCACTTTATTCACTTTAGTGCAAAGAAACTTTAGGCATAAAGAAGTGCATGTAGTTCTTTTATGCACTTTATGTCATAAACCTTTTTTTTGTCATTCGGTTTATTTTGGTCTGATCTGAAATACAAGGATTTACTGTTTGAATTTGCATAGTAAAGAAGTAAAACAAGAATATCAGTGTCTTCCCCGACTAGAGTTGTTGTTCTTGATAAGGAAACTGTTACTGCCGCCGATGCAATGTTGACATCAGCATCTCCAGGTGTATTGATCACTTGGAACTGTCGTATTGTTAGTTCTTTTCTCACAAGATCGATCAACCTTTATTTATTAGAGTTAACTGACAGAAAAACATCCTTTTTCCAGAAAATTCTGTATCTGGCGTAAAACTGGATGGATATTTTGACATTTCCTCAAATGCGTACTGTCTTTCAGACTGGGTCTCACGGGATAGTTATCAAAAATGACTGTCGTACCTGAATCGTAATGACGAATTGTAAACTTAGCATAAGTTTCTGCAATTTCAGCAAAGGTTTCACCATTTATCCCTGGTACTCGATGAATCATTGATCCTTCACCAAGAACAGTTGGCTCCGTTTCAGGAACTGAATCTAACATTCCAGCTGCAGCATATTCAGATATAGCGTGAGCAAGTTGGGGTTTATCAGCTAGTCGGAGTACATCAGTACTTTCAAAGAGTACTTTCAACTCATAACTCATTCTCTCCTCTAGCAATAGTTTTCCATTTTGAGCAACAACCATAAAAAGTTGGAAAAGATGACTTGAGTCAATGGTTCTAGGACCACCAATTTTTTTTTTTTTTTGCTGATTGATCTCCAAGTGTTATAGCTTTATCCTTTCGACTAAACTTCATCGAGAAAATTGGTTGCCCAATCATCTTTTTCATTATCTCATTACCCACTTTTTATATTGATGGTCATTCACAGATTTTCCAGCTACAACACCGTTTTCTATATTTCGTAATTTGGGGTATTCAGTGAAAGATGAGTGAAGAACAAATTAGTCATGAGAATGAGAAAGATAGCTTGTGTTTGCCCTATTATATCTTTTTTTTCTACCTTATCTTGACCCTTTTTGACGTAAGTACTCTAAAAAAAATGTTAACCAACTTTTAAAACAATCGGGCAAGAAATGTGCCTGCATACCAGAATAACTTTTAAAATCAGAACTTTCCGCCAATTTTAGGCGCCATCTTGAAAATTACCCACCTGTGGGATTCCGATTTTCCTAGACTTTTACTATGTTTTCTAATAAACCGATTGGATTTAATTAACGGTAAAAAAACATTTGTAGCAATTTTTTAGGGTTGGGTAATACATTATCTTATGTTGACTCGTCTATTTAAGCGTACTTTGTATACACTAATCTGAACACTGACTTGTGACGCCAAACGATAGTAAACTTGCAATAAATTGTTACCGTTGCGCTACTCAAATATGACTTTTATACAATGCAGATATTAATATAACATATTATATAGTTTGGCTTACATCCTATCTACGTCATTTATGCCCTTCATAAATGTGACTTATATCTTACAAAACGTTTCTTATATCGTATAAAACGTTTTACTTATATCCTACAAAAGTTTCTTATATCCTGTAAAATGTTAGTTTTGTCGTGTAAATGTTACCTACATCCTAAAAAAATTTACTTATATCCTTCAAAATATTCCTTATATCCTACAAAAGTGTTACTTATATCCTACAAAAATGTTACTTATAAAATATCCTACAAAATGTTTCTTAAATCCTGTAAAAAGATACTTAAATCCTACTAAATTGTTCTTATATCCTGTAAAATGTTACATATATAGTGTACAAAGTTACTTATATCCTAAAAATTTTACTTATATCCTGCAAAATTTTACTTTTGTCGTGTAAAATGTTACCTATATCATAACAAATTTTATTTTTATTCTAAAAAAATGTTACTTATATCCGACAATAAGGTTACTTACATAAATTCTACATAAATGTTAATTTTACCCTACTCAAATGTTACACCGTTTCCAAACATTATTTATAACGAGAGTAATAAATCTTACTTCATCAATCAGAAATTTTAAATACACAAACATAACTTACAAAATACACAATATTACTCATATAGTAAAAATGTTATTTTTAGCCTCATAAATGTTATTTCTTCTCTAAAGAAATGTCGCTTAACAACTTACGTTTGTAAATGTTTTGAAATTAAGTACGTATATTTTGCCTATCTTGATTGTCATCGGGCGTTTTGTCCTCTCCATCATGATTATAAGTGTTTTCTTGAAGCCTAGGGACTTGTCTATCCAGTTGCAACTGTAAAGGGCTTCCCTGAATCTCCAATTCTGGTTAAACAAAGTTCAAATAAAATTAATAAACGTATTCTATGCCCATTTACGATGGAATTAAATACTCTGTAAGCAAGAAGATTGATATTATTTGCAATACCAGTTACTTTATTTCTTATTTTATGGTTTTTGTTTAAATTTATTCAAAATTATACTTTCTGGTTTATACTTAAGTTTAAAGGTGCTAAGGTTTTACTTTATTTGAATAATGACTTTATTTTATAAAAGACTAACTTATTTATATTAAGTATTTACTCGGAGCACTGCCTAAGTTCTGTTTAAAGTAGTACCTAGTTTGTTTACCTGAGTTTTCAAAATTATCGTTGTTGTCAGGTTTGTTCTATTTAAAATGTATTATCATTTATAAACTATTACAATACTTTATACCTAGATTTTGACCAAGGTTGTTAGAGTACAAGGTTGACGCATTAGACCGTTTTCGTGGTTCAAGCCAGCCAAGTGCGGTGACGTCACTCAGTGACCGAACCGCCGATGTGTCGCACTGGCTCTGGCAGTTAATAAGCAATGCTCTGCATCTGCTCACACAGTACACATTGTATAATGTTTGTTGTTGTAATAGCCTTGTACAATGTAATATGTTTGTTGTTATATTATCATGTCTCTATTTCCTTTATTAATTTATATCTTTACTCGTATAACTGCAGTAAATACAAAATGTATAAACACTCAACAACTGGTTTGTTTTTTTTTTTATAGAAAGACCAACTATCATGCATTTGTACATAATAGTAATGCAAACAATATTCACTTATCACAAACGATTTTTTCTTTTCGTAGTTTGTTGCCTAAATGTGAAAAATTAGAAAAATTTAATATTCTTCTTTTTTTAAATATCTAAGTAGCTTATAAGAAAATATAAAAACTGTGCTTAAATTAAATGTTTACGCTGAAACACAAACAATACTGGATTTAATTGTTTACTTTTGCCAGAATGTACTGAGAAATCTGTTACAATCTTACTGTTATTTTAGCAAACTACTTTTGTTAAGCATTATTATATTTAGCTCCTTTTTAACAGACAGCAAGAAGAAAATTCTGCTGTTTACAATTATTTTTGTAAATGAACTTAAGTTTTACATACCTTGTAACTTTAAAAATTGTATGTGGTACATGAATGTTAAATAAATTTATTTATAAAATGTACTTTCCAAGTTAATATATTTAGTTAGTTCATAGTAATAAAAAAATATCACTTCCTTAAAACACTCTTTTAATTTATCGCAAACGTATTTTTACATTTAGTATTGTTTTTATTTTATGTTTACAATATTCGTTTAAATCGTAGCATATTAATGTAGTTTTAAATTATTATATTTTTCACTGGTTATTAACAATAATGCATTTATAAAGATGATGACAGTGAATATCTCTGTTTTTATTTATAGACAGGGAATATTTAGTTTGTATTATTTTTTGTCATTTTGCATTTATTTGTAAGTGATTACACTTCTCGAATATGGAATGAATACAGTAAGAAAACTTCAGCTAAAATAAGACTGAATAAAAATACAACCTCATGGTACGAGTGATTCTACTGAAATACTAAAATGGCGGGCGAGGAACAAGGAGCAGGTGGCTATGCAAGGTCACTGGTTGACTTCAAAACACCATAGATATGAATAATATGGATCGTTGACTCAGGTGGTGGAATAGTGCTAGGAACGAGCCGGCGTTGGCACGGTTCCCCAACACTGGCAGGGCATTCCCGCCGCGTTGTGTGTCAGTTGCCATTGGGATTGCATTTAGTTGGAGCGTCCACTGAATGTTTTTTTGTTTGTTTACTATCGTTTTCGAACCAGTTGTATATTTTTATTATTTTTTAATATGGTCCAGTCCTGTACAGCATATGGCTGTAATAGTCGAGTTTCAAAAGGCTGCAGTTCAAACTAAAAAGCAGTATACTGATAAAATGAAACAGTTTGCGTTGACCATGTATTTTTATTCTCCAAAAGCGTTTACGTACATAAGCAACATGGGATTTTGTCTCCCTAATCCTTCACCAATTACGAATTGGTTAGCTAAGTTTAATTGTTGTCCTGGGTTGTTGGGAGAAATATTTGATTATTTGAAAAAAAAATGTTTCAAGTAACCATAGCCTAAGAAACGTAAGTTTAGTTTTTGACTTTATTAGTATTAGAAAACAAATCATATTCGACTACATTGTAGGGAAAAAACTATGGCTATGTAGATTTAGGAAACGTAATTATCGAAAACCAGGAGGAGTTGGCTACAGAAGCTCTCGTATTTCAAGTTGTTCCCCTACAGAAATCATTTAAATGTGTTGTGGCGTATTTTTTTGTATTAATTCAATAGACAGCCGCGTTTTATCGCAATTAATAAACACTGTTATTATAAAGCTTAAAGAAGTGGGTGTTCCCGTACAACCTAACCTGTGATGGTCCTCAAATAACATTAGTGCTCTTAAAAAGCTTGGTTGTGATCTTCCTGAGAAACCCTGGTTTATTTGACCTACTATGTCCAAAAAAATCTATGTAAGCCTGGATGCATGCCACATCTCAAACTGTGCAGGAATGCCTTAGCAGACATGGGTGAGATTCAGTCTTCCGATGGTTAGTTTCAAATATTTGCAATTGTTAAATGATGTACAAAAACAAGAAGGGTATACATTTTGTAACAAGCTGACTAATAAGCACATTCAATTCAAAAACAGAAAAATGAGTCTGCTCGGGTGTTGCAGACGCTCTGGAATTTATCAGTTCTAAAGATTCTCGACTTTCAGGTAGTGAAGCAACAATAAAATTTATACGAATTATCGATAGACTTTTTGATATTTTAAACTCCAGAGACCCATATGGAAAGAACGTAAAGGAACCGATAAAGTCCTCAAATAAATTACTTAAAGAGAAGTTTTTAGAAGAGGCAAAGATTTTTCTCTTTAATCTTAAAATAAATGGAGTTCCCGTTTTAAAACATCCCAGGAAAACGTTTGTGGCGGGGTTTATAACAGACGTTATTTTTTTTAATGTAGTCAGGGATAGGCTAATGAACAAGAACCTTGGCTTCTTATAGGTATCAACATTATTTCTTATGAATGGATCATCGACCACATAAGACCAATAGATGGAGCATAGCTAGTCGGCCGGTGAAGCCGAGCTGTCCGCCTGACCCAGACAAGATGGCGGCGGATAGGCATGACTCATCCTAGACGCGAGCGTCAACGCCAGTAGCTCTAGCCTTTGCTATTGTCATTCGCACAGGGAGTTAAGTACGAGACATTAACAAAAACTAAACTTTGTTTATTGATATAGTATTAGTAATATACTAGTTATCACAAAAATGTCATTACAGTAGTTGTTAATACAAATATACATGCAGTATCTACAACGAATTTGCCATACCAACACTTGCAGGTCGATGGGCGGAACGCTCTTTCCGCCGCGGCAAAACTTTTTAACTTTAACTGAGTTATCAACGAAACTAAAGGAGCAAATTAAAAAAATGGGATTAGTAAAATTCAGTTCTAAGGCTACAATTTCCACCGTTTTTTAACGTACCTGACCAAAAAATAAAAAAAGTTGTAGCAATCGAACTTTTTTATGTCATGATTAAAAATGTATATAAAAAGTTAAAGTTATTTTTGTGTTAAAAAGGCTAAAGTAGTGTTATTTGATTTTTAATTCCTTTCATTAGCACCCACAACTTGTCAACTTTACACTTGCGAAGTTTCAAAATTTTAACTTTACTCTAAGTATGTTAAATCACAGGTTGAGTGAAACGAGATCATTGGCATAATTCAAAGTTGAGAGCGCCGTTTATGTCTTTCTGACCCAGACAAGATGGCCTACCTGGCTTCACCCGCTATAGTGTTAGCTTTATAGGCATGTCCATCTATTGGTCTTATGTGGTCGATGGAATGGATTATATTTTAATGTAGGACCTACTATTTATAATATGTTATTATAAACATACATTATTATGATATAGGCTACCAATAGTATTAAAAGTCTAAAGTAAACTCTAAAATCAAGTTGTAAAACTGATTATACGGTGTTTCACAAACGAAAAATGCCCGCTTCTCAATGCTATCGCTGTACAGCTGTGCCTTTACAGTGGTGGGGGTAACTTGAGAGCGCCGGCTCGTTCTTGCAACATGGAGTCAGCGATCCAGTCTTAGTAGTATATTATATCTATGCAAAACACCCGCACGCTAGCAGGAATTGTGGACTGGGCGAGGCGGAGATGCGTCAACCTTTGTACTCTAACAAACTTGGATTTTGACCACCAAAACGAGTTCAAATTGTAAAGTATATAATATAAAATTATATTTTTGTAGTTTTTGCTTTGTATGTTTGCATAGTTTTGTGTTGCTATATAATAACTAAAGCATCAAATTTAGTAAAACTTGGAGTTTTGATAACACGTTCTTTATTAGTTTTCAATGTTGCCCAAAAAGATACAAAGTACAAAAATTCAATCACGGAGTAATGAATATATTAATAGAATTTGTTTGAACTTCAGCCTCATCTTAAGTGCATTTTCGTTCCTCTTGAACCGGAAAAACTCTTGCTACCTCGAATTATAGACTGCACATCGAGAGTTTTGCACCTTGACCATGTCACCTCGGATTATGGAATAGTTCGCTTCGCTCGCAGAGATAAATTAGCTTCGAGAGTTTAAATACCGGCCATTGGAATCGGATCAGAAGTTGCCGCGGTAACATCCCCAAGTGTTTTTGATGGTACTTTCTTGGTATTTTACCTTTTGATCGATTTTAGCGGAACTAGACTATAAGGTAGTGTAAAAAAAATGTGAATCCTAAAAAGACTTGTAATCCTAAACAGTAAATTTGTAAAAACCCTAAATTGTGTAGTTATAATGAATGATATACATATATGCTCGCTTCGTTTGTTGAAGTCCCGAGCCAGTAATAGGTATGGTTTTGACAGACTAAAGGCTTTGAACCAATAGTAATTTTATCAAAGCTACAAATCAAAACGTGCAACATTAAAAATTTGTAGCTGTAGGCTACTTAAAGTTTACCACACAATCAATGAGTACATTTCAAAGTTTAAAATTTATCATAGAACTAAATATCAACCAGATCAATTTTTAGTCATTTTGAGAGATCTACTAGTTTAGTATTATGATGTTTTTTTCTTTTTACGTAGAACTATGATTTTATTTTAGGCATTTTTTTACATATTATTGAATGTTTTGACACATTTATAAAACAATTAGAACCATCACGATTGGCAGGCATATTGGCATATCCAACTTTTATAAACTTGTGAAATTTGATTACGGCAGTTGTAACAGCTAGAAACAAACTAAAAGACTGAGTGAAAATGTTAAATCTGCGTTAATTTTAGGTGTATCCGATGCAGATATGATACAAAGTCAACTATGATGGGCCTGACAATCTGTTTGTAGACGGGTTCAATTTATGTTGAAAATATTTTATAAATATGCTAAAAAATACGGAGTTTGTTCAAGATTAAAATTTCTGGATAAATGCCATAACTCATCCTAATTTAAAATTTCTAGCTCATTCAGAAGCAAAATAGAACTTGTACAGATAATTGAGTGAATCAGTGAGTCTCTCGTTGGATTGTGTACGTTTTTAGGGATACAATCAGCATCACAACACTTAGTCGAATCTAATTTTGTAACGAAAACATAAAGTATACTAATTATTTGTGTACTCCACGGAACTTACCTCATTTATAAGTGACTGTCCAATCCAAGAAATCAAAAAATAGTTGTAAAGGATTGCAAAAATT
>JAGFPH010006747.1:19471-35983 GCA_018207615.1 Philaenus spumarius
CACACACACACCCCCACACACACCCCCCCCCACACACAGACATCACTCCGAAAACCACATTTTTAGGTTCAGGGGTATCCAAAACGGATATTTCCACCAAAAACTCAAACTCGAAAATTTCGACGAATACAATACTTTCTCCATATACTATGGTATAAGGGGAGAAAGTAAAAAGGAAAAACATTTTTTTCTCGCTAACTATTAGGAATAAAAAACTTTTTTATACATACATCTAAGGCCTCTTTCACACGATACGACTTCTCGCCGTGCGCCGTGGACGGCACGGCGTTGTGAACTTTGATTACTATGTACATAAATTAATCTCTTCACACAAATCGTTCACGACTTTGCGCCGTGCCAGGCTGCCGTGAACATCACGGCGTTATTCAAACCACGACACGGCGCCGCGCCGTCCACGACGCGTTGATTACTATTGCCTGCATTGAGCATGTTCAGACAGGTCGACTCGACTCAGCTTGACTTGGCTTTTGCGCATGCGTAAAGTTACTTAACCAAACCACAGCACTAATTGCTTCTTTGTGCTTGTGTGCTAAAAGTGTTTAATAAGTGCATCAAAGTATGGGTGAATCACTTTCTGAAGATCTTGACGTAGATGGTTTTATAACACTAATCGAAGAAAGACCTGTTCTGTGGGATAAAACTCTTGAAATTTATAAATCAAAAACAGAAACTAGTGCTGCATGGAGTGAAATCTGCACTCGTTTAAATTCGAAATTTGGAAAAAAATTAAAAAATTTTAAAGTTATTTTACTTAAAAATTGTACAAGTAAACTTGCAATTAAAGATAACATAAAAGTTAAAGAAAGTGATTCTTGATATTAATACAAGGATGGGTTATATTTGGTAGGCCTATACAGTATATTTAAAATGAAGCTACAGTTTTGTATTCCTATAACCAAAACGATCCAAAACTTATCTAAATAATGAAGTCAATATTTGTTTATTGTGAATGTGAATTATACTAGGTTGATCTTATTTTATTGTATTTCACTTAAAAAATGTATTTAAACAATCTCAACGCTACTAATTAACTCATATGCAGTCCTTGGTTTATCCTATATGAGCCCGTCACATATCAAATACGACACCGTAAACTTTATTTGTAACTTATTATAGGCCTAATCGTTAAACCGTCTAAAAATTATTTTAATAGGAACCCCATTTTTGTGTAGTATGTTTATACATATATTGTTTATAATATGTAGTACCGGTATAACTTTTATTAAAACCAATTGAATATTAAAAAAAAAAATTACCGAAGACATGTAGGCTACACTTTTTAGATGTTGAAAACGCGTGTTCAGTAAAACCCCATTTTATCTAAACATACTATTTTTAATAAAATGTATACTAAATGTAAATACTACATGCATAAACATACTATAACAAAATTAATGTCTTATACCAATTTATAGACATAGCATCTTCTCTTGATCATCCATCTCACACAACTGAATAAATTCACGCCGTGAAGAGAAGTCGTGCCATCCACGACGCACGCCGTGTCATTCACGGCGCTTGCTCAGGAATGCACGGCGCCGCGCCGTCCACGGCACATGGCGAGAAGTCGTATCGTGTGAAAGAGGCCTTAAGCCAATATCTTCTTTGGTAAGTTTTTTGATTAAAACAAAAATGTAAGAAATAGAAAGTTTTTTTGATTTTCCAAAAACATATGTATTGGAATTTTATCCTTTTCCCATTCACCCATTTCTGCACGTGATTTTTCAAGGGATCTTACTAGTTAGTAAGTGCAAACTCACTATTTAGAGTTAGGGAATTCCATCGTGAACTCGGTATTTAAAAGCTGGTTTCTTTCAAGTACTACCATACTTATGAACTATTGTTATATATTGCTTCTTCCAACAAACATTGGAAACCAATGTTCTACGATCAATACAACGTCATGAAAGCAAAAGAACGATTTCCCGATTTACCGTTAACAAGTCAACATTTACCATGCCTCGATGTTTTATAAGTAAACTGAAAGGCGGAGGTGGGCTAAAAGTGTTTGAACAGAGTCATAAAATCCACTGTAAGCTTTTAAGCTGTAATTTACCTTTGGTAACAAAATCTGTCGGGCGTAATCAATAATGTTGCAATTAAAATAAACGGTACCAGAAACTGGCACATACTTTCTCACAAACATATTTAAATTACTAAATAGATTCACTGTGACTTCATAATTGTATTAAAGTAGAAGGGTAAATAATAAATAATATTATTATTAGCTAGAGAGAAAATTATCGATCGATTTCGAACAAATTTGCACCAAACATGTCAATTATGTTTTGACGAAAATATATTTTAAAATTTTTGTAAAACAACCCCCTTTCTGACCAAAAACCCCCAAAAAATCAATTATTATTATTATTATTATTGGCTAAACGAGATTTTTTTAGAAATATGCGGTTTTTTTGCATATGGTAGTGCATTAAGGGCTACAAAAAAGCCAAATTTTATCAAAATCGTTAAAGCCTTTTTTTTATAAAAAAATAATAACAGCTTTTTGGGTTTTTTTTGGCCAAGAAGGGGGTTGTTTTTCAAAATTTGTCAAAACCTTTTTTCCTGAATATATACAGGCCTAATTGACATGCTTGGTGCAAATTTGTTCGAAATCGATTGAACAGTTTTTTTTTCTAGCTTTATATACATACAGACCAATGATTACAAAGTATAAAACCTATACTATGTTTTATACTATGTAATCATTGATACGGACATATAGACAGACACACAGATATAGAGCTATAGAGACAGACATTTTGTAAAAATAACTTTTTTTCCCTCAGGGGGTCCAAAAACAAATATTTCCACAAAAATCTCAACATTGATTTTTTTTGCGATCACTATACTTTCTCTATACTATAGTATAGTGAGAAAGTAAAACTAACAGTATAAAAGGAGATAACGTACGCTTAATTTAATTTGAATATTTATTAAATATTGTTATTTTTTATTCACACAGGGTACCTAGCAACTATTCCACCAAACCGTACCATGCTAATGAGCAGGTCATAACTAGGAAGTAAAACAATGTAACACCAGGGGACACCACTGCGTTCTCCGCAGGCCAACCCCGTTGGAACCTGGTATACACATAATCATGTTATGTTTTCTTTATAATAAAGGTGTAGGATTTATAAATAACCCCAAAGCTAAGATGGTAAATAATGTTAAATGTTTAAACCAAATGACTTTACAATAGCAGTTACAATAAAGGTTAAAAGAACCAGCACGGCTGAGGTCTATACTTTAATGAAAACCTAAAGTAAAAGTTAGAAATACAAATAGTTGATTCAAAGTGTGAAATTAGGTGTTAATGGAAATATTGTAGCAAACAGCTGTTTTATTTGTTATTTTATTCAATTGGTTGCTATGGTAATTCATCGGTCTAGACCTAACCTAAGAATATTTTCCGACTAAATTTACAAATATTGAAATAAAAAATGTTTTTATCAAAATGAATTACAGAATATGTTACTCAGGGATAATGTAGCTTTTTATCAGTAAAACTATATTTCAATCGGTTCAGTAGTTCCAGAGATTGCCCCCTACATAAAAAAAAAACAAAACAAATTTTACCTCTTTATAATAGTAGTATATAGATTGTTATTTCTTTACTTTTTCAGGGTGTTTCGCAACCATAAACTGTACCTTGTTATTCAGCAGGTCATAACTAGTAAATACAACAATTTAACATATGTCCTATCTTGCTTAGTGTGGAAGTTGTCTTATTGTGTGTTTTTGAAAATAAAAATATCTCGTGAACAGTTTAAGGAAAACTCATTCAATTTAGCACGATAGTAGTTAACGGAAATGTACCAAATTTGCTGCCGTTTCAAGATAGCCTCGATTAAAACTTTTCAAAGTTACATAACAAACAATTTTAGATTTCTCGAAAACATGTTTGAATAAAAACGAGTCGACAATTTTAAGAAGAATCCAACGGTTTATCACTTTAAAATTGTGAAATATTTCGTCTTTAATTTGGGATTTAGAAAATCAGCCGTTTCGAACAGCTGACACACATTTTAAACTTAAATTTCAAGCAAAAAACTGCCGACGTTAATTGAGCGAATTTACGAAATTAAGTTTATATTGTTTCATGGTTTCAACCGAATATTTGGGAAATTGGTCTACTCACTAAGGGGCTGAATAGCTGCCTGAGTGTACTGAAATGTATTCGTAGAAGTTGGTTTTACCTCAACAACCCGGCCCTGGCTCACGCGCTTCTTCATTCCGCTCGAAGCGGAAAACTCCGCTATACTAGTTTGCACCTCGAGCTTGCGGCCTTGGATTATGCCGCTTCGCTTCTCTCACAGCACACAAACTCGCTTTATCCCTGCTGTCGTGGATTTGAACAGAGTATTTCATACAAATACCATAATATCATATATTCTAGGTTTCGATCGATTTTGGGAGAACAAGACGTGCTAGATGTTCAAAAAAGAAAAGAAAAACCGGCACCGCTGCTTTGTTCCGCTCTCAGTATAAAAACCTCTCGAAGCAGAAAACTCCGTTACACTTTGACCTTGCGACCTCGGATTCACTTCTATGGCATCGGACAAATCCTGTCCGGACAAATCCGGAGTTTGCATCCTGACCGTTAGGGTTGGGTTACATCGGTCGAGTAGAAAGGCAAGTTAATGGCCGAGTTAGAACTTGACCAATGTAGACAGAACGGCGAGTCGCATGTTGGGAGAGTCGGTCCCTAGATCCAGTTGGCGGGCGAGTCGAGTGGTTTCAGCAGACAGTTGCTCGTCCACCCGCCTTCCCCCACCACCAACTTTTTTTTACACTGCCACCTTACTCGCCCTGTGTAAACGTTCAGTCGAGTATAGGGTGCGAATAAAGAAACGTGTTTTTGTGCCATTTTGTTATACCTACTGTCGTACGTTTCTATACTGCATGTGAACGAACATTCCTAAAGTGCAGTGAGTAAAACCTGGGGCCGAGTACCCGACCGAGTCTTCAGAAGCTGCGTGTTTTTGAAATGAGCGCTTTTATGGTATTTTACGTTTTGACCAATTAAGGGGAAACCAGTCGGTCTATAAAGTCATGTAGAAAAACAAAATGTGCAGAATTATATCTTTTAAGTTTGGGCAAAAGGGCTTACATTGTTAACGATACAGGAGAAGCACTCAAAGTTTTGACAAACTCATGGCTTGCATTGCAGTGTATATTATAATTTAAGAGAAGGGGCGAGATAGGCAATATGGTAGCACGTAACTCAAGTGCTGTTTTGTTGTCAGTTCTTATTGACAAGCCATGATAGCTGAGTGGTTAGCGTAGAATCTTCCTGATCAGAAGATACTGGGTTCGAATCTCGGCTAGACCAGGTAACTTTTCATAACTGTGGTTTGAGGGTAGGAGGGCGGAATTAAAGCAAACGGTGTTTGGATCCCTTCCAAGCTGACGGGATATGACTAGTTACCTGGTCTCCGGCTTGGGATGTTTTGCATAATTTTTATAAGATTATAAATATATATGTGTAGACTATATTTATTTTTTTTATATACCATATATTTATTTAAAACAAATCACGAAAATTAGTTTTTTATATATAAAGTCGACTTTTTACCAATGATGTTTGACCGCGCAACCACTGAAATCAAAAAACAATATTTATTTTATTCATACAGTAACAATTCGTTAACAATTTCTGACTTAAGGCATTTTGCCCTCACTACAAAGACATGGTAGGCTATATTTGTTCATTTTTCGATAAAACTCCATAATCTTTCATTGTAATACGAAAACTTTAAAAGTTCTTTCTTCCAGTCATAAAACGTGTTTCCTATTGTTGGATTCTTAGCATACAAACTCATCCAAACGTCTTAGAAACCCAACGTCCGTAAAACATTTCTAACAAATCGGACGTAAAATGCTAACATATAAATACATATACACAGTGTATACATTTATTATGACATCACAAAAAGTGTTCTGTGGACAAAGATCGGTGCTCATTGACCACTCCCGACTTTAGGCCTCACCGTAAGGAACACTGCAATAGCTCACATTTCCTACGGAAACTCGCTAAAAGTCGTTCGGTATCTGTGAGTGTCCTCGTCTAACTTTATAATATAGAATGAATTATATACATCCGTTTTGCAACAAAGATAAATTGCAATTTGACAGCGCACAGATTAAGATAATTCCATTCTGTCGTCGCTTAGCAACGGATCAACACTTATTTAATCCTGACCTGATTTATGAAACTGGTTACAGAGTACAGTAAAACGATATTAAAGGATCAGGCTGCATCAAATACCCGTCTCTATTATGTTTTTAATGAAAGCTTACGTTGATCCGTAAATAACCTTCATGTAAACTACGCAAATAATACTTTACGTATGAGTAAAAGAAAGCAACAATAAAGGTTGTCAGAATTGACGCACTCAAAAAGAAAGCATTCGCGGTTCTGCAGACAGGAGTGAAAACTGAAATGAATATAAATCGTTTGTCATATTGGTTTAACCTGAAATTTGATTATTTTAACACTACCAAGAAAACTATATTAACACAAATTACGAAATGAGGAAGCACAATGTCCATTTCAGAGGTATTACCAAGTAAACTATTTTAAAACATCTTACGAAGTAAGGAAGCACAATGTAAATTTCAGAGGTATTGGCCATGTAAACTATTTAAAACAACTCACGAAATGAGGAAGCACAATGTCCATTTCAAAGGTATTGCCAAATAAACTATTATAAAACAACTCACGAAAGGAGGAAACACAATGCCCATTTCAGAGGTATTGCCAAGTAAACTATTTTAAAACAAACTTACGAAGTAAGGAAGCACAATGTCCATTTCAGAGGTATTACCAAGTAAACTATTTTAAAACAACTTATGAAATGAGGGAGCGCAATGTCCATTTCACAAGTATTGCCAAGTAAACTATTTTAAAACAACTTACAAAATGAGGAAGCGCAATGTCCATTTCAGAGTTATTGCCAAGTAAACTATTTTAAAACAACTTACAAAATGAGGAAGCACAATGTCCATTTCAGAGGTATTACCAAGTAAACTATTTTAAAACAACTTACGAAGTAAGGAAGCGCAATGTCCATTTCAGAGGAATTGTCGAGTAAACTATTTTAACACAACTTACAAAATGAGGAAACACAATGCCCATTTCAGAGGTATTACCAAGTAAACTATTTTAACACAATTTACGAAATGAGGAAGCACAATGTCCATTTCAGAGGTATTACCAAGTAAACTATTTTAAAACAACTTACGAAGTGAGGAAGCACAATGTCCATTTCAGAATTATTACCAGGTAAACTATTTTAACACAATTTACGAAATGACGAAGTGCAACGTACATTTCATAGGTATAACCGAGTAAACTATTTTAAACAACTTACGAAATGAGGAAGCGCAATGTCCATTTCAGAGGTATTGCCGAGTAAACTATTTTAACACAACTTACAAAATGAGGAAAGACAATGCCCATTTCAGAGGTATTACCAAGTAAACTATTTTAACACAATTTACGAAATGAGGAAGCACAATGTCCATTTCAGAGGTATTACCAAGTAAACAATTTTAAAACAACTCACGAAGTAAGGAAGCACAATGTACATTTCAGAGGTATTGCCAAGTAAACTATTTTAAAAGAACTTACAAAATGAGGAAGCACAATGTCCATTTCAGAGGTATTACCAAGTAAATTATTTTAACATAACTTACAAAATGAGGAAGCCCAATGTCCATTTCAGAGGTATTGCCAAGTGTAAACTATTTTAAAACAACTCACGAAATGAGGAAGCACAATGTACACTTCAGACGTATTACCGAGTAAACTATTTTAACACAACTTACGAAATGAGGAAGCGCAAAGTCCATTTCAGAGTTATTACCAGGTAAATTATTTTAACACAACTTACGAAATGGGGAAGCAAAATGTCCATTTCAGAGGTATTGCCGAGTAAACTATTTTAAAACAACTTGCGAAATGAGGAAGCGCAATGTCCATTTCAGAGGTATTGCCGAGTAAACTATTTTAACACAACTTACAAAATGAGGAAACACAATGCCCATTTCAGAGGTTTTACCAAGTAAACTATTTTAACACAATTTACGAAATGAGGAAGCACAATGTCCATTTCAGAGGTATTACCAAGTAAACTATTTTAAAACAACTCACGAAATGAGGAAGCACAATGTCCATTTAAGAGGTATTACCAAGTAAACTATTTAACACAATTTACGAAATGAGGAAGCAAAATGTCCATTTCAGAGGTATTGCCAAGTAAGCTATTTTAAAGCTACTCACGAAATGAGGAAGCGCAATATCCATTTCAGAACTATTACTAAGTAAACTATTTTAACCCAATTTACAAAATGAGTAAGCACAATGTCCATTGCAGAGGTATTACCAAGATAACTATTTTAACACAATTCACAAAATGTGGAAGCACAAGGTCCATTTCAGAGGCATCACCAAATAAACTTATTTTAACATAACTTACGAAATGATGAATCACAATTCCCATTTCAGAGGTAATACCAATAAAACTATTTTAACACAACTTACAAAATGAGGAAGCACAATGCCCATTTCAGAGGCATCACCAAATAAACTATTTTAACACAACTTACAAACTGAAAAAGCGCAATGTCCATTTCAGAAGTATTACCGAGTAAACTATTTTTACACAAATTACAAAATGATGGGATGTCCATTTCATTGGTAGCATGCATGTATTTTATATCGTCACTCGAATGTGGTACGGTACGGTGCGTTCTATGGAATAACCAAGCAAAAAGTAATGAACGGGCCATAATAAGTTTTTACTTAAAAAATTCCAAACAAATTACTTTATATAAAACATGTTTTTTAAAAGTATTTTGGTAACCTAACCACAAAAGCTGTTGGTTGTAAACTGATTGTACTTTAGCTAAGTTGTTCGCTACCGTAATGAACACAAATGCATTCAACAAATGTGGGTTCCTAGCTTTTCGTTCGAACCAGCTGTTGTGGGGCTGGAAATGAACCTCCAAATTTTCACTATTTTTAGAAAAAAGCGAACAGTAAGATAAGTTTGCTTAAATTAATGTATCGGGGTTAAAATAGTTGTGTAAAGTAGGCCTACCATTAAATTCTTGTGTTTTTTTTTACTAAAATTCATTTAAAAACTTAGATTAAAATGTTTAAAGCTACAATCTTTCTGTCAAGACTGACGCAGAATTTTTGTTATTTTTTCAAGCCAAATAAATCAAACAATACAGCCACGCTAGTGCGCCGTAACATATGAGTGCTGTACAGGCTTGCTTCTTATAATTAATTGCATGCTCTGCACATTTACCACGTTGAATATACCTTACGACATAGACCCTGTTACATATAGTTTGTTGTGTTGTAGTCCTAACTAATTCCTTCTGAAAAACGAAGTTAACAACAATAATTGCAAAAAGGTATACATTTTCAATGACTTCTAACCTGAAAACAGATCATATAGACTACATTAGTTCTACAACAGTTTGAAAATAACTTGTTCAATGTGAGCAGGCACTTTGTAATTACTAAAAAAGTATTAGACTATGGTAATATCTATACTAATATTATAAAGAGACTAGGGGAGACCCCTGCGTGCTCCGCACGCCAACCCCCAATTGAACCTTCTAAAAACATATGTTATGTTTTATTTATGTTTTATTTATAATAAAGGTGTAGGATTAATAATAGCCTCAAAACTAAGATGGCAAATCATGTTAAATGTTCAAATCAAATTATTTCTTAACAGCAGTTATAATAATGGTTAAAAGAACCAGCAAGGCTCTGGTCTACACTTTAAAACCCTAACCTAAAAGCTAGGAATACAAAAATAATTACTTCAAATTTTGAAATCAGCTGTTAATGAAAATATTGGAGCAAACAGCTTTATTATCCGTTATTTTATTCAATTGGTTGCTACGGTAATAAATGTAAATACATGTGTTGGTTCATCATTCTAGGCCTAACCTGAGAATTTTTTCCGACTAAATTTACAAATATTGAAATAAAAAAAGGTTTTTATCGAAATGAATTATATCCTATGTTACTCAGGAATAGTGTAGCTTTTTATTAGTAAAACTATTTTTTCAATTGGTTCAGAAGTGCCAGAGATTACCCCCTACATACATACAAACAAACAAAAAAACAAACTTTACCTCTTTATAATATTAGTATAGAAGATAAAGTTTATTTTTTTATTTGTTTGGTAATTTACCTGAGTAACATAGGCTATAATTTATTTCGATACAAACATTTTTTTTATATCAGTATTTGTAGATTTAGTCGGAAAAGTTTTTAGGTTAGGCCTAGGCTGATAAATCAACGCATGTATTAACATTATTATTACCATAGCAACCAATTGAATAAAATAACACTTAACAACTGTTCCAACAATATTTCCATTTACAGCTAATTTCAAACTTTGTATTTCTAAATTCTCGGTTATTTTTTTATTAAAGAGACGACCTGAGCCTTAATGGTTATTTTAACCTTTATTATAACTGCTGTTATAAAATGTACGAAATAATTTGATTTGAACATTTAACATTATTTACCGTCTTAGCTTTGGGGTTATTATTAATCCTACGCCTTTATTATAAAGAAATCATAACACGATTATGTGTATAGAACGTCCCAAGGGGGTTGACGTGCGAAGCACGCAGGGGTTTCCCCTAGTTCTTTATAATTATACGCATTAAAAATCCCCACAACATAGGTAGGCATAGATACAATTTGTATTTAAATAACATTTTTTTAATTGATAACTTTTTTTTAAAGCTTAAATACAGATACCGGCGCTAATGCGGCCACTTGAACAAACCGCTACTAACCTGACTAAAAACATCTCTGTTTACCACGTTCACTGCTAAGGACGCACATGTGTGCTTGACATTGAATACTACGAGAAGTAGCCGACGCACAGTGCATTGCACGCCAACCCCCGAATTGGGAGTATTTTCAATACACAGTACATTGCGTGTTTCGCACGACAACCCCCGGATGTGGTGGAAAGTGATTATGCTATTTTACGATTATATACACAAAAGTTCTTTTGTACATTAACAATATTTTAAACTTAATAAATGTACCTTCGCATCGATGTTATTGCAACAAAAGGGTAACGCCCTTTTACGGCCCATTTCGGAAAACAATTTCTTACGTTTAAACGCAAAGGTTTACGATCTCAGAGCTTAATATAGCACTATCTCGATAATAAAACCTTGTTTTTGTTCCCTCGGTCTTCCCTTAGCTGACTTTATCAAACTTTGTACGGTATTTTAATTCTTTAATACTAGGAGAAACCCCTGCGTGCTCCGCACTCTTTCCCCGTTGAAACTTTCTATACACATAATCAAGTTGTTTTCTTTATAATAAAGGTGTAGGATTAATAATAACCACAAAGCTAAGATGGTAAATATTGTTAAATATTCAAATTATTTCGTACATTTTGTAACAGCAGTTATAATAAAGCTTAAAAGAACCAGAAATGCTCAGGTCTACACTTTAATAAAAACCTAACCTAAAAGTAGAAATTCAAATAATTGCTTGAAAGTTTGAAACCAGCTGTCAATGGAAATGTTGGAGCAAACAAATGTTTTATCTGCTATTTTATTCAATCGGTTGCTATTTTAATAAATGTATATACATGTGCTGGTTCATCAGTTTAGGCCTAACCTAAGATGTTTTCCGACTAAATTTACAAATATTGAAATGAAAAATGTGTTTATCAAAATTAATTATAGCCTATGTTGCTTAGGGATAGTGTAGCTTATTATTAGTAAAACTATTTGTTCATTGGTTCAGTAGTTCCAGAGATTACCCCCATACATACAAACAAACGAATTTTACTTCTTTAAAATATTAGTATAGAATGTAAATGTGTTAATGGCGTGATTTTATATTTTAGTACAAATAAACGGTACCAGGAACTGGCACATACTTTCGCACAAAAATATTTCAATTATAAAACAGATTCGCTGTGACTTCATAATTGTAGGTGTGGTAGGAGAGGTGGTATTAAAGTAGGAGATTAACTAATAATTATTATTATTATCAGCTAGAGAGGAAACTATTCGATTGATTTCGAACAATTTGCACCAAACACGTCAAAATTAGGCCTGTATAGATTCACGAAAAAAGGTTTTGAAAATACTTGAAAAACAACCCTCCTTTCGGCAAAAAAATCCCCAAAAATCAGTTATTATTATTATTATTAGCTAAACGAGAATGCTTAGAAAGATGCGGTTTTTTGCGTATGGTAGGGTACATTAAGGGCTACAAATAACCCAAATTTTAATAAAATCGTTAGAGCCGTTATTTTTTTATAAAAAAATAATAACTGAATTTTTTGAGTTTTTGGGCCAAAAAGGGAGTTTTTTCCCAAATTTTTCAAAATATTTTTTCGTGTATCTATGCAGGCCTGTTTGACATGTTTGGTGAAAATTTGTTCGAAATCGATTGAATAGTTTTCTCTCTAGCTTTGTATACAGACATGCATACAGACATACAGACAGACATTTTGTAAAACCCACATTTTTGGACTCAGGGGATCCCAAAACGGATATTTCCACAAACATGTCAACATCGATTTGTTTTGCGATACTATACTTTCTCTATACTATAGTATAGTGAGAAAGTAAAATGTTTAATTTTATTTTTTTAAATTAATGACAATAGATAACACCACGGTAAGCTGCAAATAGAATTAAGATTATTTTCAATGTCATTTCATATGAGGTATCAGTCTATTACTTCCAAAAAAATGCAGTAAACCGTAAATAAACCAATTAATTTAAATACAAATAAATATAATAACACATAGTAAACTTTAAGCCATTTAAATAAAAAGACCCAAACATTCAAATGTCTAGATCCCGAAATAACTTTGTTCAGGGAGACATTTATTTCGCTTCACTGCGTGATTTATGCGATGCAAGCGGGGAAATGAGCCAAAAAATAGTGATAAATAGATTCTGCTAACAAAACCGGGGTTATCAATATTGGAAAGCCATTTAACAGTATCTTTCAGTACAACGCGCTCGGTTATCGTCTTTGACATTGAAAAATTGTTCAATAAATTGCCAGTTTCTAAAATATAATACCGCTACAATCCGTTAATAGTTATCGATGAATATTTGTCAAACTTAATTTGTGGTATTGTAAACATCTCCTGTTAGTGATTTACAAGATGTGTAGTACGATATATATATAGTTTCATGTTTTCACGAATTCGTAGCGAAACCTGAAACACATAAAACACTGTAAGTTATAACGTACTTACACCGTCTGTAGCACCTAATTTTCTTTTTCTTACGCGTTTCGGAGCTTATGTCCCATCATCAGATCACTCATTTGAGGTCGTCAAACATTAAAACTCTAACATCGTTAAAAACCTCGCACCTCAACTTCGACGTTCAAAGGAAGACTACAGAACGGATGCTAACCCCGCCTATTTACTTCGTTATCTTGGGTTCTCATCGCTATTACATTTTTACATTACATAGTTTTTAATTTAATAGTTCATGCTTGTTCAAAAACCGTAAGCAAGGCTGAAACTAACACAGGAATCTACATTAATGTAACGCTAATAAATTGATTTGTAAATACTGTATAATACTACTAAATATGTATTGATTATATATAGATACATTTTGTCAGTTTCTACATAATAATTTGTTTTCAAATATCCATATAATATTGCATTTTTGATATGTAGAACTACTTAATGTATACTACTTTTAATATATTCTAATATTCTAATGTTTTTTTTTTTCGAAAATCCCCAATATTATTGTCGGACAGATGGTTCAGTGTGTTAGAAATATTATTACAAAAAATATAAAATAAAAATTGTATGTTAGGTCATAAATACAAGGGATGCATAAAACCCTTAACTTTAAGGCGTCCGACAACAAGTATGCCTCGACAATTTTGTCGGACAAAGTTACCACTTAGTTATATATATATATTTTATAAACGATTCTGAAAAAATCAGCAGTTAGGTACTAAATTTTTTTACGCCATAACTTTGCCGTGTTTGGGGTGTCGGACGCGCAGAAATGACCAATCATATTTGTCCGACAAAATGTTTTTCGTTTTCTACATAAAACAAACTTTCGATTAAAAGAAAGATTATTGTTTAGGTTATACATTTTTTTACCGCATCAAATCAATGACTTTGGCGGGTTCTCAAAGGAAAACGCCCCGCTACCGAGAATTGTTGCAAATAAAAATGTTGTCCGACTCGACTTAAATAAGAGATATACGAAGTCTCAAGAGTTAGGTAATCATAACATTTTAAAGGCCTGGGCCCCAGGACTATTAAGTTATAGCAATGAATACTTAAAAATTAAGAAACGCAGGTATTGTGTTCTAAATTCTAATAGACTTTTCTAACTTGAAGTTGTAGTACAGCAATGAACCGCGAGGAAGCGCTGGCAAACCATTTAACTGGCGGTGAAGTGCGAGAGAGCGCGAGATTACAATGTTTTCTTCCCCTCTCTATCTGGTTCATGGCGATCAGACAAAGCGAGAGCGACAATTACTATGTCCCACTCTCTCGCTCCTTGACCGTGCACAAAATTGTTTGCTAGCGCTGCGTCGCGGTTCATTGCTGTACTACAACTTCAAGTTAGAAAAATCTATTGGAATTGGGTCCATAAGATCTGCATCACTGAAGATGGCGACTTTGCAGTTGAAACGCGTTTGAGTTAATAAACGTATTGTTTGTGAGATTTTGTGTTCAAAGATTATTCTATCAATCATTAAACTGTTTAAATGTTCCAATAAATGTTTATTTTGTTATTTGTAATAACCTGTTGTGGAATTAGTAAAACTATTAACATTTTTTGAATATTTGTAGAAATTTGTATAAAGGATACACTTTTAATGAAACATTTTAAATGTTCCAAACCAAATAACATTTTCTCTAAAATAGTGTATGCAGTCCACTTTTGCAGTGTAGAAAACCCTTCTCTTATACTATTTGTTGGCTGGTACGTGTTTTTAACAAATAAGATAATAAATTGTTTTACGACCGCCGGAGTAGTTCGTGATCTGGGTTAACTGACAGTGGCGCCGTCTACAACAGCTAGACGCACACATTGACTGATTCTAACGTCATTGTGGTACTTGTTGAAATATATAAGACAGAAAACACATTTGCATTTCAATTACTTGAGTGTGAGGGGCAGATTGAGAAAACTACTCTTAAAAATAAACCATAATTTGATCACGCAGCTGAACCGCTGAAGTGAGTTTAGCGAATTTCCAAAATAGAGTTTATGTGCTTTAGGGTTTCAACCGACTATTTGGGGAATAGGTCTACTCACTAGGGTGCTGAATTTCTTGCGTTTATGAATTATATTAGTATAATTTATTTCCACTCAGTCTCCACACGCTTTGTCCCGAGTTTGCAGGTCGACCATGAGGCTTCGGTCCATGGACTGCTTCGCTTCGCTCGCAAAGGTCAGACTCGCTTAGCGAGATGAAACTTACCGGGTATTTTTATGGTATTTTACGTTTTGATCAATTTTATACAAACTAGAAATCCAAAAGGTCGTGTAATAAACAAAATAATCTTCTCCATTTATTTTTGTTTATAAAATCAAAAAAATTTGGAAAACGGTTGACCCTAAAGGCCATCCATGTAACTTCCCGCTAAGTTTAATTACAACAAACACTATTTTTGGAAATTTTGAACTGCCATAACTTTTGAATGAATCAACCGATTTTTATGCGATTTGCGGCAAACGATGCAGTTTCAGTACATTGAAAGAATCAACAACAAAAGTTTTCAGATGAAAAGTTTCGGAGAAATTGAGGAAAAACACTTTTTTTGATTTTCTTTCGTTCACGATATCTCGCGAATGAATCAACTGATTTTTATGCGATTTGCGGCAATCGATGCAGTTTTTCAATTCCATTGAAAGAATCGACAACAAAAATTTTTCTGATGAAAAATTTCGGAGAAATTGAGGAAAAACACTTTTTTTGATTTTCTTTCGTTCACGATATCTCGCGAATGAATCAACTGATTTTTATGCGATTTGCGGCAATCGATGCAGTTTTTCAATTCCATTGAAAGAATCGACAACAAAAATTTTTCTGATGAAAAATTTCGGAGAAATTGAGAAAAAACACTTTTTTTGATTTTCTTTCGTTCACGATATCTCACGAATGAATTAACCGATTTTGACCGGACTGGTAGCGATCGACGTCGCTTTTCAAGGTTAAAAGCTGATTAGATTTTGGAATTGATCGGTAAAGCCGTTTAAAAGTTATTTAAAAAAAACCTGATTTGAAAAAAAAATTATTTCTTAGTTTTTTCGAAATTTCTCAGAACCTACCGGTCCGAATTAGTTGAAATTTTCAGGAAATCTAAGTTTGATAGAACTCTTTAGAACGCCGTTTGGTAGGATCCAATCGGTTAACCCGTTCAAAAGTTATAGGCGGGTCACATACTTACATACACACACACA